>ML789750.1:191056-209220 GCA_009831015.1 Picea engelmannii
AATGTAACAATTTTGGACACATGGCCAAAAATTGCAGAATGACAGTCCCTCCTAAAGAACCTCAACAGAGTCACAAACAAGAACCTCAGAAAATGACATGGATAAGAAAGCAAGATCAATATAGCAATGAAGAATGCATAGTCTCTCTACAAGATAAACAGAAGAAACGTGGTTGGTATGTTGATAGTGGATGTTCAAAACACATGACAGGTGATAGAGACAAGTTTCTTACATTACAAAAGGAAAGAGATGGATCAGTCTCCTTTGGAAATGATAATTCATCCAAATTCATTGGAAAATACACAGTCCGAATTGGGAACAAGAATGAAAAGACAGAAAATGTTCTACTAGTAGAAGATATGAAACACAATTTTTTAAGTGTGAGTCAAATGTGTGACCAAGGTCATAAAGTTACTTTTGATTCACAAAAGTGTGAGATAAGAAAAGAAGGTTCAAGAAAATTGGTCGCTACAGCTGCAAGAACTTCAAGCAACATATATATGTTAAGCGAAAATGGAAATGGAAAGTGTTGTCTAGGAAAGGAAGATGAAAGTTGGCTATGGCACAGAAGAATGGGTCACATGCATTTTGATAACCTTGTCAAAGTCAGAAAAAGAGATGCAGTCAGAGAAATGCCCCAGATCACGAAACCAACCAACACTTTATGCAAGCATTGCCAACAAGGAAAGCAAACAAAGACCAGCTTCAAATCAAAGGAATATTCAACAACAAAACCACTGGAAATTGTGCATACTGATCTAGTTGGACCAACTACAACAAAAGGGTAAAAGGTGAGAGATACTTTATGTTATTAGTTGATGATTATACAAGAATGACTACAGTTTTCTTTCTTAAGAACAAATCAAAAGCTTTTGAAAATTTCAAGATCTATAAGGAAATGGTTGAAAATGAGATGGATTCAAGAATTAAATGCTTAAGATCGGATAATGGAGGAGAATTCACTTCAAAGTAATTTATGGACTATTGCAACAATCATGGAATAAAAAGGCAATTCTCGGTCGCTAGGACACCTCAACAGAATGGAGTTGTTGAAAGAAAGAACATGACAATACAAGAAATGGCTTGAACAATGATAATGGATTCAAAGTTGACAGATATTTTTGGACACAGGCAGTGCATACAACATTTCACATTCAAAACAGAGTAATGCTCAGAAACAACACTGATAAAACTCCCTACGAGCTGTGGGAAGGAAGACCAACAAATGTGAAGCACTTCAGAGTTTTTGGAAGCAAATGCTACATCAAAAGATAAGATGGAAGAATGAGAAAGTTTGACTCTCATGTAGACAAAGGAATACTTGTTGGTTACTCAAGTACAAGGAAATCATACAAGTGTTACAATATAAGATTAAACAAAGTTGTGGAAAGCATCAATGTAACAATTGATAAAACAGGCAGACCAGAGTCAAAGAAAGAAGAAAACAAATCAATGGAACAACTTTTTGAAGAAGAAGATGAAAAAGAAGAAGAGGAAGATGAAGATGAAGAGAATTTGACAGAAGTAGAAGAGCAAATTCAACAAGTATCTCCAAAGACACCTAGCAAACAAGTATAGAAGAATCATCCTTCAGATCAGATTATTGGAAACAAAGATGCAGGAGTTGAGACTAGAAGAAAAATCCGTTCACTAGAACAAACACACCTAGCACTCTTATCTACAATTGAACCAAACTGTTTTGAAGAAGCTAGCAAGGATGAATTTTGGAATAAGGCCATGGATGAAGAATTGGATCAAATAGAGAAAAATGACACTTGGGAATTGGTTCCAAGACCAAAGAATAATAATGTGATCGACACAAAATGGGTTTTCGGGAATAAATTGAATAAATTGAATGAAGATGGACAAGTTACAAAGAACAAATCTAGATTGGTATGTAAATGATATGCACAGATTGAAGGAATTGACTTTGAAGAGACATTTGCCCCAGTTTCCAGAATGGAAGCAATCCGTTTTCTTTTAGCTTATGCATGCTCTAAGAATGTTAACGTATATCAGATGGACGTAAAATTAGCTTTTCTGAATGGGGAACTTGAAGAAGAAGTGTACATTGAACAACCAGAAGGATTTCGGTTGTCAGAGAACCTAGACTATGTGTGTAAATTAAAGAAGGCATTGTATGGTCTAAAACAGGCTCTTAGAGCATGGTACTCCAGATTGGATAAGTATCTACAACAGGCAGGGTTCAGAAAAGGAAGTGCAGATAGCAACCTCTACATCAAGGTTAGTCAAGGTAATATTTTATTAATTGAAGTTTATGTTGATGATATTATTTTTGGTAGTGATGATGACAGGTTAAGCCAGAAATTTGCAAAAGACATGCAGAATGAATTTGAAATGTCGTTACTTGGAGAACTATCCTTCTTTCTAGGACTTCAGATACGTCAAAGTAACCAAGGAATTTTTATTTCTCAAACCAAGTAGATCAGAGAAATGCTAAAGAGGTTCGGAATGGAATATTGCAAACCAGTTATCACTCCCATGCAAACCAGTTGTAAGTTGAGAAAAGATGATGATTCAAAGTCTATAGATTAGAGGTAATATAGGTCAATGATTGGCAGCCTACTATATGTGATAGCATCCAAACCAGATGTAATGTAGGCAGTTGGACAGGTGGCACGATTTCAAGCAGCACCAAAGGAATCACATGTATTATCAGTAAAGAGGATCTTCAGATATCTCAAAGGAACAGAAGAGTTTGGATTATGGTATCCAAAAGGAAAAGATCTATCACTTATTGCCTACACAGATGTAGATTGGGTATGTTGTATTGATGATTGATGAAGCACCAGTGGAGCAGCGTTCTACTTAGGTGAGTGTTTGGTATCATGGCTAAGCAAGAAACAATCATCGGTATCTCTATCTACAACCGAGGCATAGTATATTGCAACAACAACATGTTGTACACAGGTTCTTTGGATGAAACAAACTTTGACAAATATACAAGTTGAGTATGATGAGCCCATTCCAATATATTGTGATAATACAAGTGCCATCAATATCTCAAAAAACCCGGTGATGCACTCCAAGACTAAGCACATTCCAATCAACTATCACTTTCTACGGGAACATGTTGCATAAAAGAACATCAGAGTTGAGTATGTGGGCACAAAAGAACAAGTGGCAGACATCTTTACAAAACCACTTCCACGAGAATCCTTTGAATATCTTCGCCAAAGACTTGGAGTTATTTCTACTCCAAAATGAATGCTTTTTGAATGCTTATCTTATATTTCTTAGATGTACACGAGGAAGCACCATAAGAGGACAGTCTGTCAGGGGGAGCAACCACGGATGGAAAGATACCTTTTGCCATTGATGACAAAGGGGGAGAGATTTATCAGATGCAGAGGACAGAGGCATGGTTCTAGGAGGAGCAAATTTATTAGATGCAGAGGACAAAGGAATGGTTTCAGGGGGAGCATGAGTGATATGATTTCAATGTTGCATCAAAGTGTTTCCATCAATGCCAAAGGGGGAGATTGTTGATTAAGGTTGGTTGTCATTGATGTCAACCCTTGAAGAAAGACCCGTAGCACAAAGGTTTGGGTAATGGACCTAATAGTGTTTGATGTAAATATGACTCATTATTGTTTTTTCATGGTTGATAAGAAGTAAATATGGATGAACTCCAAAGTGGTCCCCTTATGGTGAAAGCCCTCATGGGAAGACGCTTTGTGGAGTAAGAGAACCCATGCTTAATTGTGGAATAATGAGATAAAGGAAAGTGAATTTGTTAGGGAAAATATCCCAGATGGATAGTGCTTTTCATGTCATTTCCGTTGGTATGTGGAACGTCACATAATTCCTCACGGTTAGAGAGTTATGGCCATGAGAAGTTGGAGACCCCAGGTTTGGGTAATGGACCCAAGTTTGTTTGATGGGTAATGGTATGAGTTATGATATATTTTCAGATAATACTATTCTATATGGATAGTACATGTCATTCCATTTCTGGTGGTATGTAGAACATCACATAACTCACGGTTTGAGAGTTATGGCCTTACGAAGTTAGAGGACCCTCATATGTCATCTAGAAGCCCCAAAAGGTCAAAGTAGTCAAAGTGGTTTAAGAGATTTAAAAGGTAAATAATAAAGTGAACTGATGAGTGTATTATAATTCAAAGTGAACAGAAAATAAATTATTTCAATAATAAATTTAATGGAGAAATCATAAGTGGACCCAACCCTAAAATAAAGAAAGTGGGGCCAAGTGACCTAGAAGATGTTTTTAAGGAAGCTACTTGGAGAGTATAAATAAGAGGCAAGGCTCTCATTTGAATCACACTTGAGAATATTGAATATATATATGTTTCTAAGGAAACCAAGGATATCTAAGCCGAAATTCTGAGGAAAGTGAAGAAAAGAAGGCCGAAATGCAAGGAAGGATAAATTCTTTTGGTGGTCCTTTCTAAGGTATGTTATTTACAGGTCATCTCACCATTTGCGCTATAACTTTTTTTCTATAATGATTCAGATCCTGAAATTTCTATGCAAGTGAGAAAACATATCCAAGTATCTGTGGTAAAAACTTTAGCTTGTGGGTCGTTTTATTTTTGGAGTTACACTCCATGGAAAATAGGGTTTGTGGCCAGTCCTGAAACTAGTCAAAATAAGGTGTTTCGGGTAAAAACGTCATAACTTCTTCATAACAGATCCAAATTTAGTGAGACAAAATGTGTTAGTTAGGGTATAGTCTCTAGTACTTTTTGCAATATTTTCAAATCAATTCATCAAATATATTGTGCGGGGCATGCTCTACAAGGTCGCTCTCTAGAATAAGCCATAATTCAACAAGGTATGCCATTTTTACTATAACTCCTTTTTTGAGAGGTTACAAGTAGTGAAACTTGGAGGAATTTCATTAAACACACTGAAGAACATTGTGTATCAGTTTCAGATCTTTATACATTACAGGTTCAAAGTTATGATTACTTCAAGTTAGGGTTGTTGACTAATCCAAAACTAGGCATGTGAGATTAAAGAAAAGTTTGATGAAAATGCTAGTCCCTTGTTTTTTAAAGTTAAGGAAGGTTTGCAGGAATGTGATCATATAAACTAGGTCTATTACAGAGCTACAAAGCATATTTGGATGATAAAATTGATGAGTGATTTTGGTTGTGGCACATGTTGAGTACATGGTTGAGACAAGTAGTTGATGAGTTGGCACATACATGAAGTGTATAGTTGATGATGTTGGTACATATTGATGAGTCATAGTTGATGAGTAGTTGACACATGATTGTAACATACTTGGTACATGGTTGGATGCACTTATTTATGGTACAGGTTGATTACAGGTTGGTGCATGGTTGATGCACTTGTTTATGGTACAGGTTGATTACAGGTTGGTGCACTTGTTTATGGTACAGGTTGATTACAGGTTGAGGTATAGGTTGATGCATGGTTGATGCATGGTTGATGCATGGTTCAGATTTATTGGTACAGGTTTATAGCGGTATATCTCACAATGATAGTGTGACAATGGTTCCATCTTTCTACTTCTACTTTAGGGTGGCAGGACGGGGAAATGACAGGTGGTTATAGCCACCTTCCGGTTGTAGATGGAGAATATTGGGGGTTGTAGCCTCCTTCTGGTTGTAGCCAGAGATTTGGGGAGTTGGAGCTTCCCTCAGGTTGTAGCCCGAGAAACTAGGGGTTTGGAGCCTCCTTCCAGTTGCAGCTGGAAAACAAAAGAAGTTGGTGATTCCAATGAATGTAATTTTTCAAGACATATAAGAAAAAACATTATGTGGTTTTCTCTCGATTTGGGTTTCCACGTCAAACACTGGTGTACTGTGTAAGTGTGTGATTGTTTATTTATTACTGCTCATTATTGGATAATAATTCTACAATGATATAACATTTGAAGAAAAATGATTATAATTACGCTATTACTGATTCACCCCCCCTCTCAATAATCCAACATGCCCCTGTGCCAACAAATGCCTTGACCAAGTTTTAGGATATCCTTGTTCAAGTTTGACCTATTTTGGGTCTTCGACAGCCTGTCGAAGGAGGAGCGCAAGACAAAGCAAAGATCGCGGGATATCGACCCCTTTTGGGTCCTTTTTGGGATTTGGGATTATGTAACGGGTATGGGGATGTCGGCCCATGGGTTTACCCATGTTTAGGCCTATTTTGTGAAGTATAAATATATGTCTAGGCAATGTAAGGAGAGGCATATAGATATATCTGTGTGATATTGGGCTAAGTGCTAGTGATTGATCTATGTTATCAAAGGATTGTAAGTGATCTATTCATACTGTGTGAAGCTTGACGAGCTGAGTGCAAGTGACTGTAGAAGGCTTAGTGTTGTATCCTAGCTCGGGGAAGGAGGATCTGGCGAGGTGCAGGTAGATCTCTTTTCCTATGCAGAGTAGGTTTTTGAGCTTTGTGCATGTAACTGATTAACAAGATATAATAGAAGAGAAGAAGAGTTGGTGGATGTAGCCCCAGTGTGGGGGTGAACCACATACATGCTGTGTTGCTATGCTTTGTGCGATGTGTTGATGTGTTTATGCCTTTACTTGCTAAGTTATTTGACATAGATAGATAGATCTGTTTATGCTTTGTGCTAACAATGTATATGGATGTTAGATATGACCTATGTGAATGTGCTTAGTGCTTGAATCTTCTAGGTCTAGTCTACCTCTTTATGATAAGTGCTTAGATACATCATATCTGAATGAATGATGTGATGCTCTATTTTATCTGCGAAGTAGATAATGGTCAAGTATTGATGAACCATCTGTGCTAAGTGCTCTGTTATGTATTCCAATCACATATCTGTGTCCCAGTTAAGGTTGCAGACACCTAAGTCCTGCAACCACCCCTGCCTCTACCTCGGATGAGACTTCATCTGCTTCACAGGTGTTGCTGAAAGGGACGGTAGTTAGGGTTTTGTTGGTGTGCTATTGTAGCATTGAACCCTGGGTCTGCCCCTGTGCCAACAAATGGTTCCGTTGCTGGGACCTGAAACTGTGATTGCTGGGAACTGAGGAAGAAGAAGCTTTGTGCAAATATCCGACTTGAAATTGTGAAAGATCTGTGCGTAGATCTGTTTCCCTAGTGCGCAACATTCCACTTGACCTGTGAAGCTCTGTGCCAAGAAAAGAGGTCAAATATGAAGAAAAGAGGTAAGATTTGGAAGCTCTGTGCTCTGATAAAGGTACGAATACTGAAAAGTTCTAGATCTAAAAGCTTTGTGCTCTGTAGAAGTAAGATAAGTGGAAATTTTTGTTTCAACAGTATGGATCTAGGTATGTTTGATAGATTTTGTCCTAGCTTGAAAAATATGGCACTAATAGATGAAAGAAGGTTTGACATGCGTAGGTCTGGTAAGAATAGTGAAAGATATGTTATACCTATGGATAGAAAGAATGTTTGGATTAACAAGTGGATGCACGATCCTAGAAATAAATGCTTGCAGGTTAGCTACCATGATCCTAGCATGCAGTATAGGAAAGGCTGGGGATCATTTAAGAGAAAGAGAGGATTAACCCTCTGTTACAGTTGCAGAAGACCAGGACATCTGGCTAAGGAATGCCCTGGGAGAAGATCTAGTTTTATTTGTTGCAAAGCTATGGACCTTGAAGTATTGGATTTACCTAGAATGATTGCTAAGCTTGAAGAAATGAACATGAGACAAGAAAACCCTAAGGTAGATCCATAAACTATGATTATGGTAGAACCCCAGAAAGAATCAGAGAAAGTATTGCTACAGATAAAAGATACCCTGAATGACCACCAACATGTCAAATTATCAGAGATATTCAAAGAAAAAGAATGCATTGAAGTAAGAATAGGAGACTTCAACATTCATTGTGTTCTAGATGAGGAAACACAGGTAAATATCATGACAAAAAGAACTTGGGAACTTTTAGGGAAGCCTACTATGACTCCTTCATTGGGAGGAATATGACTATTTAGAGGAAATATGATAAACATATGTGGAAATATTACCCATATATCTATGAATGCCAAGGGAACTTCGACAAAGGAGGATTTCAAGATTGTTAAATTTATTGAGAACAACGCTCCATTTACTATGTTGCTTGGAAAACCTTGGATTGAAAGAGATCGGGCTAGAAGGAAGGAAGGAAGAAGAAGTTTTAGAGCAGAAGAAGCAAGAGTTAAAGGATTTCGTGACTACAAGGATCACACACTTGATTGAAGAACAAAAGAATATATCAAAGCTATTTAACACCAGAGACCCAGATGTCGAAGTTCCAAGAACACTAGAAGACCCACAAAATATTGAAGTACCTATTCCAGATAAAGAAGAAGTATCACCCTCGAATCTTAGGAAAGAATCTCAACAACGCGAAGTAACTATGCCAAACACAGATAAGAATCAAAATGGAAAAAGGAATACCGATACGAAGCTCACTGGAAAGAAGGCCAGAAAGCTAAGTAAGGAGAGAGCTAAGATTGAAAAGTTACAGAAAGTTCCAGAGGGAACTTCGCAGAGGGAAAATTTGCAAAATTGGAGCTTCGTCGGGATAGCAAAACAATGTCACATGGCACTTCGCCAGGGTGAAGAAATATAGTTGTTGGGAACAATATAACCGTTCGACCGACCCTCCGAACGGGTAGAAAGGCATTTATGGTTCACCACCAGACCGTTGGACCGCATTGTAATGGACATAACAGAGTTAATGAAGGCTTCTCACGCATTGCAAGAGATCTGTTGCCAAGTTATCTATTTATCTCGTCGATCCATGCATCGAGAACACTTTTTCTAACCGTGAATATGAACTCGCAGACTCGTTGATTTTACACAGTGATCATTGCACTATTGTCCTCTATCCCATTGTAGTGTCTAAGTTACCCCTCGAACCCGAGATTTCCAACCTCGAGCATGTATGTCGGACGAGTTCACCACTATAGAGAAAGTTGTCGAAGAAGTTCTCATCGACCTCATGATTGAACGAGTAATGTCGATGTATGCAGGTATACAAGCATCATCGACGAGAGGACTGCAAGCCTCTTCATCTACTGCTCGCGGAGCTAGATCATCCCAACCATCAGCAGAAAAGAGAACCAAGCACAAAGACGACCTAGCAAATGCAAAGTTGATTCCAACCATATTGCCCGATTACATCCCGCCTCTGGATGGCACGGTGAATCATGATCGTGTGCCAAGATAATTTGAGTAAACCATGGTCATTGCCTATCTCCTGAAGGGGATACGCGCAATTCAGACAGAGCAGGATAAGATCACAACATTGAAGTTCAGCGACTTCAACCTTGGATATCACAAGATCTACGGTATGCTCGCTCCATACAAGTACCTAACCAGAACGAAGGGGAAGAATTCAAAGATAATTCCCTAGCTGTGGATGATGAACCTCACGCAATCCACCCTACTGAATGTCATGAAGATCCCACACTTTTGAAGACACCAGGAAGTCAACGCATGTGTCAAGATGCTACTGTCATTTTACCATGGCGGCTACTTATGGCTAGATCATCGTATTACAGTTGAACCAATGTTGATCCACAGGATCACAAGACTGAGTATGAAAGGACCCGACCCATAGGACTTCTACCCAGGAAAGACCACAGATCGTGCGCTATCACAGAATATCAAGGATACATATGGCAATGTTGAGAAGGGAACAAGAAGTTACAAGGTAGCTTCCATCCAGAGTGGTGCAAAGCGCCTAGCATGTCAACTAATAGCTGGAAATTTAGTAATAAATAACTGACCTACATAGGTCACCGAATTTGTCGTTGACCTAGCAGGGAAGTGCACAAAAGGCCTACAGATGAACTGGGCGAAGTACCTAGTTAACCAATTGGAACTAGACTATTGAGAAACACAGGATCAGGGTTATGAATTTCATTTCAGTTGGCTCCTGATCCTCATTGAATTTGTAGCCTGACAGATGCTATAAGGTGCAACCTTCCTATACATAGAGTCGTTCGAACCACTTACTGCGAAGTTCGCTACCCTTTGGTATTCAAGTGATATGAACAAACAGTGGTAGTCGAATGATGTGTTTCATATATATTACCTCCAGCTAAAGAGATCCATCAAAGCTGAGCCTCACATGACTCCGAACACATTACAGAGGTTCTGACCCCTAATGAAGTTCAACACAGATCGACACTTCATCTACTTTACAACACGAGTAGATGAACATAAAGAGAATATCCAAGCATATTATAAACTTACATAAGAGGACCTTGAGGAGATCACTAAGGAATGGTCCACTGACCTCCTTATCCCTCCCAACCCTACAGATATATCTGATCTTGACAGCCCAGAGGACACTCATAAAGAACAAAATACACTCAAGAAGACTGAGGAGGTCCAAAATTTAAGCAACACCTCAGGAAAGACTGCTTCAGTGTCACCTGATTGAGGGGGTGATGATGAAGTAGAAGCTGAACAGAAGCTAGGCGAAGTAACACCACATAGATATGAGGTTGACCCCTTGAGGAAGAGGAAGGTTTCCCCCCCGAAACTTTCATCCCGGAAGAAATCAAAAGCCACCATGACCAAGATGTAGACTGTCCTCACCTCCGATTATTTTGAATTCATCATAGCAGCCCTGAACGATGCTTCACTGGAAATAAAAGAGAAACAAGAAGCCAAGCAGAAATAAATATATGATAGAATTCAAGTCAAACTTCGAGGGGTACAACAGGCCCTTCAGTCTAGCCACGCAGTCTCCACTGCACCCCTACCATCAAGAGAACCAGAGTTGGGAGATGATCCAACCCAACTCCACAGACTAGCTGATACAGTCGAAGCTCGCCTTTGACGGGCACAGGAAGAAAAAGAACAAGCCACCCAAGCCTTGAAGCAAGTGCAAGGCGTACTCGTAGAACAATGCAACACTGCAGAACAAGAAAATATTTCTCTCCAAGAGAAGTTCGATGAATAAAAAACACAGATGCAACAAGGAAATTTTTTTTTTCTCGCAGAGCAGCTTGAAGTGAAAGAAGCGGTCAACATAGCACTTCGATCTATGACAGTCTTAGAAATAAAGGCAGAGGATCGAGTCATGCAACAAGTAGAGAAACTCATGGAAGCTATTCAATAGCTACAACAATGCATAACAGACTTAGAGCTCCGCACTGTTCTTGAGACTCCACAGGATGTAAGGGATCAAAGAGAAGCAACCGCCCAGAGCATAGTTGAAAGGATAAAGGCCCTTGCCATGGAATGAAAGTAGTTGAGTAATCACAATGCCCATACGAATGAGAAACTCACTGAGAACCCAGAATTACAGGCACTGGGGTCACATCTCTAGGAAGCAAAGAAACAAGCAAAGAAAATACAGGCGCAGTTGAAGCCCCTATCAGTTGTGGAAAGAATGAAGCGATCCCAAGAGAAACGCACCGCCCAACAATAGATCCACACTATCCAGAGTAGAGTTATGGAAGTAACTCAGAGGCTCTAGCCTGTACAAGATAAGTCTTACCAATTGTTCATAGAGGTCGAAGGCCGAGGAGCAGAACTCAAGTAAGTTGTCACTATAGCTGAACAATGCCTGGAGGGACCTGTCAATGACACAATCATCCAAGAGTTCGCTGAATAAGAGGCCATGGAACAAAAACAAGTCGAAGCAGCTCGAGCCAAGATCGAGGCTTTCAAAGAATAACTACCCAGATCATAATGACTCGAGACGAGTCACATGTGAGTGTTGGGGTCTTGTTGGCCCTTGACCAAGTTTTGGGAGATCCTTGGTCAAGTTTGACCTATTTTGGGACTTCGACAACTTGTCGAAGGAGGAGCGCAATATGAAGAAGAGATCGCGGGATATTGACCCATTTTTGGGTCGTTTTTGGGATTTGGGATTATGTAATGGGTATGGGGATGTCGACCCATGGGTTTACTCATGTTTAGGCCTATTTTGTAAAGTATAAATAGATGTCTAGGTAATGTAAGGAGAGGCATATAGATATATCTGTGTGATATTGGGCTAAGTGCTAGTAATTGATCTATGTGATCAAAGGATTGTAAGTGCTTTGTGCATACTGTGTGAAGCTTGCAGAGTTGAGTGCAAGTAACTATAGAAGGCTTAGTGTTGTATCCTAGCTCGGGGAAGGAGGATCTGGCGAGGTGCGCACAAATCTCTTGTTCTATGCGGAGTAGGGTTTTGAGTTTTGTGCATGTAATTGATTAACAAAAGATAATAGAAGAGAAGAAGAGTTGGTGGACATAGCCCCAGGGTGGGGGTGAACCACGTACATGCTATGTTGCTATGCTTTGTGCGATGTGTTGATGTGTTTATGCCTTTACTTGCTAAGTGCTTTGATATAGATAGATAAATTTGTTTATGCTTTGTGCTAACGATGTATATGGATGTTAGATCTGACCTATGTGAATGTGCTTAGTGCTTGAATCTGCTAGATCTAGTCTACCTCTCTATGATAAGTGATTAGATACATCAGATTTGAATGAATGATGCGATGCTCTGTTTTATCTGCGAAGTAGATAATGGTCAAATATTGATGAACTGTCGGTGCTAAGTGCTCTGTTAAATATTCCAATCACAGATCTGTATCCCAGCTAAGGTTGTAGACACTTGAGTCCTGCAACTACCCCTGCCTTTACCATGGGTGAGACTTCATCTACTTCGCAGGTGTTGCTGAAAGGGCTGGTAGTTAGGGTTATGCTGGTGCGTTGTTGTAGCGTTGAACCTTGGGTCTGCCGCTGTGCCAACAATAATAATCTATACCACTCGACCTTAAAGAGAACGATTGTGAAGGATTTGGAGTCCAACTCTAATACGTATTCCAAATAACCCTAATATCTTTCGAATCAGATGTGACTAGATGTTTTCCATCCCCATAGGATATATTAGTCACTTGGAACATTGAAATTATTCCATAATCAAAGGTTTTCTTCTTATCATCCAAAACTTTGATGTGATATTTACAACCATTGCACCAAATAGATTTGTGACACTTCACTTGCATCACAAATGTTAATAAGGAATGATGAATTCATCAGTAAATAAATGAGAAAGTAATCAAGGAAAAATACAATGCTTATGCTTTTATCCTTTGAACTAAACACTAAACCAATTTCCTTCTACATAAAATTGAGATCCTTATCTAAGAATGCTCATTGAATCAATCCAGAGATCCCATTCCATGATAAGCCATGTTTAACTTCTTCACATCATTGTATCCATACCTACATTTAATCAATATTATTTGCAATATAAAGATGTATTACATCTTACTATTCACCACCTGAAAAAGATAATTAAAATTAAGTACTAATCATTACTACAATTGATTTAAGTATGAAGATACACATGAAAAAAATATGTACATGATAGCTTGTACAAATTAAATTATAGGAATTCATACACTTAAAATATGTACAAGCATTTGATCTTTCACTTTTTTCTCAATCTCTTTCCCAAGAAACCTTCCTATTCAAACTTGTTGGTATACTTGACATCTCATACGTGAGGCACATTGATATCTACTATAGGCATATATTGACCAATATAAACCATACACTAATAAACTATACAACCCTTAACTATTGATACCTCATTTCACAATATGTATTTAACAAATTCCTTCAAATACCTCTCCACCATTTACATTTCTCTTGTATGAAGAAGTCCACATATTTTAATTTCCTCAACCTAGTGAATGAGGTATGAAGAAGTCCACATATTTTAATTTCCTCAACCTAGTGAATGAGGTAGTTCTCATGTGCATCTAAGAATATCATAATTAAATTCTTTTTCATTTCAAACATTAGACAAGGAATTCTTTTCTTCAAATACCTAGTATATTAAATTCTTTTTCATTTCAAACATTAGACAGAGAATTCTTTTCTTCAAATACCTAGTATATTCTTGATGTATATCTTTAGATTTCAACCTTGTACGTTTCTAGTCAAACATATTAGAATTAAATGATATATAAAGGAAACTCATATAAGGGTCTTGATTTCAACTAGATAGAAACCATTAAATTTGAATTATAGCTTCTAACTCACCTTATGTGCTTGCTTAGTTTATATGTAACTTGCTTTATGTTGTTATCAAAGTTGTCTAGGAGGATTAGAATTAGAGGTAAAATGAACTAAAACGCATATTGAAGAATTATATTTTCTGAATGAATATAAATGACTCAATATTAAAAGAGAATGATTGAAATATTTTATATCATAATTATTAGAAAATAGAAAACTTTCATAATGCATGTTAATCATGTATTTTTCTTCACTAAAATCACATTTTTTCATTAATTTATTTTTAATGTTTCTATCAAAACTAGTGGAAAATTCAATCTTATGTACAAGCATGTCTTTCACTACAATTTCTCTCTTATTCTATTAATAAGCATGAAAGAATTGGCAGTTGCCCACCCTAGAAGATTGAATCAAATGTCGCATCACATTGACTTGCTTAATGTGACCTCTAACTTTGGCAATTTGATCTTAGTTATTCCTTCCAACTAACATTATCCATATGAATTCTATAACATTCTTGGAAGTATGCATTGTGTCAAACAAATGAGCTATTGGAAGGTGCTCTCCCATTGTAGAAGAAAATACCAAATTTTTGATCTATAAGGACCCTAAACATGATCATAAGCCTTCAAAGTCTTCTAAGAAGAAGAAGAGGCTTCCTTTGAACTAGACTTTGATTATTCTAATGAGGAAGAAGAAGAGGCCCTCTCTAAATATCCCAAGAATAATGGGAAGGCTCTTGTTGACCCTTCTTCCATCTTGTGTATTCCCAAAATCAAAGAAAGGACTCGTGTTGACAAGATCATTCCCAGTGCTCCAGGGGCCACCCCCATATTGGATTGGAGTGATGCATATCTCCTCCTCGAAGAGGGTGCATCCTTTATTTGATTCTCTGCCTAACCTCATTAACCTAGACAATGTCCTTCTAGTGCACCGGGTTGGCATCTCCCTAGATCAACCAATTCAAGAACCAACCCTTAGCCTCATTGACATCAATGGTGCACTGCCCTCTTAATGGATTAGAACGATCTCCTAAGATCAATGAGAAACTCTTTCTTAGTATTCCATGCTCTTTTCTTCCCTCGCTACTTGTGCCAAACTGTCGATATGCTTTTGCTTTTTCTCATGTCTTTTATACATTGGTACTCACACCAATGGTTAGGGTCAAGGGTAAGACCTAGGATAATTTTGTGGAATAAATAACTCTAATCCAAAATTTTAGACAAAACTTACTTTCACAAATTTACAAGTTTACATGCACGTGCTCATGTGAACGAGAAACCATACCTTTCACCAATTTACCTTATCCATATTAACTGACGCTTAGCTTCCCTCGGCAACAAGATGCTCACCAGGACCTTCTTAACACACACAGGCCCGAAGAGTTACAAACTCTTCCAACTCCCCTCGAGAGCTACCCACAGTAAAATCCTTCGGCGATCTCCCCTTCGGAATTCGGGAAATCGCGATTCGAAAATTCACGGTTCGCGCGAGCACAGTGCGCAAACAGATCCAAACCCCGAACCCCGACAGTCAACAGTCAACCCTTTCGTGTATCGGGGATTCCCCCTATCGAGAAATCTGGAATGGTGATGTTATGTTTCACTGCCCTTTTCAATCCCCGAACCCCTAACTCCGAATTGACGCCACCTGTCTCCCACTATGTCTTGTGGTCCCACACTACCACATAACTCTTCCACTCGTGCGATCGAGGATCGCAGGATCGCATTTTCAACTGTCGCGAGTCCTTTGCCTTGGAAAATCCCGAATGCCGAAACCCCGATGACGCCTGTCAACACCCACGCTATCACTGTGGGACCTGTCACAATTCGAGACTTTGCTGGTCCTTTGTGGTCCCTTCGACTTTGGAAACGTCAAAGTGCCGAATCCCGACTCCCTGGGATCTCGCGACACCTGTCCCGTTTCTGATCAATGGCTCCCGTCAACTCGGAAAATCGTGATTCGCGATTTGGCAAGTCACAAAACACTTACCTCGCCAAACGCCGAACCCCAAACCCCGATGGGCCGAGATCCGATGGCCAGTTCTCTCCTGCGCCTTTGGACAACTCCTGCGCAACTCTTTCCCGATCGGACGGTCAGCGGGATCTCGTGATTCTCCTCCACGAACTTTGACCATCGGTTCTCTTCTTTGAAAAATTTCCTCCGCTTCAAAGTGCTTCCGTTTCAAATCCTTCCTGGGTCTGCTCCAATGCGTTCTCCATGGAACTATCCCTCCTGAGCTTTTATTCTCTGACTCCTTCAGAGACCTTAGTGCGCACACTGCTTGCGCTTATCCTCAACAACTCTCAGAACGTTCGGTTTCTCAGACTCTATGCACGCTCTGAAATAGATTTCCTGTCAACCTGTACTCAGACTCAAGTCTGRGACTTCRACCYTGGCYTGCACATCTCCTGCACGGCTATAATTCAACCCAATTAAATTCCTGGGCATACGAGAATAAGAGTTCAACGGTGAGCCTCCTCAATGCACTCTATGCGGAGGAATTCGACTGCACTCTATGCAGGAATCTCCCGGCTCAACAGAGAAACAATTGAAACTTATCCTCCTCTCTCCCAGACATCAGTAAACCTCTGAAATCACATGCACAACATATTCTAAAGTAAATTCATACATGGAAAACAAACACTCAAGAACACATAAGCACATACACAGAGAAAAACAACACCGGTCATGAAATTGAATCAAAAGATCTTCTTATTAATCCAATCTGTACATGAGGGCTCTACAAGTTCTCTCCCGATTCTCCTCTTCTCAATGCTTGATAATAATACAATGTACAAAGGAGGGTGCCTATATTCCGTTTGCCCTCTCGAGATATGAAGCTATCAAATCTACAATAAATTTCTATCTAACAGCATTAAAACTATTAAATGCCTTCATATCTATTATACAACATAAGTGCGCTTCATTACATCAGCTCATTAATGTTTGGCGCACCCACAACAAGGTGAAATTCAAAATTTTATGCTGGCGCTGTCCAGCTGTTCTTTGCTCCACGCGCTGGCTCGCTTGATGAGGTGTGGATGCTCCTGCATCATACTCCTCGGCTCAAAATATTTCATGGGCTCCGGTCCATGAGCTCCTGCACAGTGTGCCCATGCTTCTGAATCACTGCCTCTATTTCCCAGCTGGCATCCTCCACTGGGTGATCTTTTCATTTCACCAGGTATTCAAAATATTGCTTCCTCCTAGTCTTTTTGCTTGCTCTGTTATCCAGTATGTACTCCACCCCAGGCTTCTGTGCAACTGGCAATTGCTTCTGCCACTGGATCACTGGTTCATCAGTTCCAGTTTCTGCATCTCCAGCCCTGTAGGGGTATAAATCCGAAATGTTGAATATCGGAGATATCCCGATGCCTTTTGGCAACTCAAGCTCGTATGCATTTTCGCCAAATTTCCTCAGGATTCGGCACGACCCAATTTTCTTCATCTTGAGCTTGTTATATGTTCCCCTTGGGAACCTTTCTTTCTGCAAGTGCACTAGAACCATGTCCCCAACTTCAAACTGAAGCTGCCTCTTTCTCTGATCGTCTCTATGCTTATATTCCTGATTCACCTTCTGCAGTCACTGTTTCACCTGCGTGTGAAGTTCTTGCATTGCTTCAGTGAATTCCTCAGCTCTCGCGCTGCTATTTTCAGCCTGTTCTGACTCCCTGAGCTGAGACACTCCTCTCGGTTGTGTCCCATACAAAATTTGAAATGGGCTCTTACCTGTACTCCGATTCACTGAATCGTTTTACGCGAATTCGACCTGTGGTAAGATCTGATCCCAACTGGTGTGATGCTCTGTCACCAGACTTCTCAACAGATCTCCTAAGCTTCTGTTGACCACCTCTGTTTGTCCATCTGTCTGCAGATGGTAAGAAGAACTGAATGCCAAGTCAGTCCCCAGCTTCTTCCATAGCGTCCTCCAAAAGTGACCTATGAACTTGGTATCCCGATATGAGACTATGCTCCTGGGCAATCCATGCAATCGCACAATCTCTTTGAAAAATAAGTTCGCGATGTGGGTTGCATCACTGGTCTTATGACACAGGATGAAATGTGCCATCTTCGAGAATCTGTCCACTACTACAAAAATGGAATCCATGCCTCTCTGCGTTCTCGGTAATCCCAAAACAAAATCCATACTAATTGCCTCCCATGGTCTCTCTGGTATAGG
>ML789750.1:223460-233616 GCA_009831015.1 Picea engelmannii
TTTGCCCTCTCGAGATCTGAAGCTATCAAATCTACAATAAATTTCTATCTAACAGCATTAAAACTATTAAATGCCTTCATATCTATTATACAACATAAGTGCGCTTCATTACATCAGCTCATTAATGTTTGGCGCACCCACAATAAGGTGAAATTCAAAATTTTATGCTGGCGCTGTCCAGCTGTTCTTTGCTCCACGCGCTAGCTCGCTTGATGAGGTGTGGATGCTCCTGCATCATTAACTAAAATAATTAACTTTAAAAACAATTTTTATTTATTTTTTAATATATATATATATATATATATATATATATATAACAACTATCATCAATCCAAATTCTACTTTAGTTGTCCATATTCTTACCCACACAAATCACCATCTCCCACCTACCTCCACCACCACTACTTTCTCATAAAAGGGCTTCGTCTTCAATGAGAATCGTTACATGCACACCCAAAAAGCCAAGAGAGAATGAACATGCAAACAACTCAATGGGACAGTGTTTTCGCTATTAAAGCTCTGCTCTCACTTGCAACAAATCGCCAAATCGCTTTTTGGATCCAACTACAATGAGTGCTCCATGCATTATTCTCCCTAAAGTGGAAACACGAATCCAACATTCCCATATCCCCACACCTTTTCTAAGCAATTCCCTCATGACCCCTCCTTAACAAAACTGGACTCATATGCGCCGCAATAGAAGACTAGCAAATGCCATCTAATTAAATTATTAATTAATATTACACACTTTATTTTATTGAGTGGTTTAGATCTGAAATTCCACGTGTAAATGTTAATGTGACCTTTCGATTTTCAATGCTTCACCACAACTCTTTTATCAATTTCCATCGTTCATTCCAACTCAATGGTGGACCCAACCCCACCTTTTTCTATTTGAGAGCATGCGACTTCAAAGGCAATGATTGGGAGCCAATCTTCAAAATGGTCTCATGTTTCATGGATGAAATATACATAGAAAGGATACACTAACTATATATGTGTCAACTTTCTCATATTCATAGTTGATATATACATTTATGGGTTTGTAAATGATGAGGCCCCTTATATATATATATACTTTCTCTTATTTTCTCTCCTAGAAAGGATACACTAGTTATATTTTTGTCAACTTTTTCATATTCATAGAAAGGATACACTATTACATATTTTTGTCAACTTTTTTATATTCATAGTTGACAAATATATAACTAGTGTATCCTTTCTATGAATATATAACTAGTTTATATTCGCTATGAATATGAAAAAGTTATAAATATGTAACGAGTGTATTTATAATTGATATATGTGTTTGTAATATATATATATATATATATATATAAAATTGACAAAGTTGACAAATATATAATTAGTGTATTTTTTTTACAAATATATAACTAATGTATACTCTCTATGAATATGAAAAAGTTATAAATATATAAAATATAGTATATATATAGAGAGAGAGTGTTAATAATATTTTAAAATTTTATCTAAAATTTGGGATTTTTATTTTATTTTATTTTATTTATATTGATTTTATTTTCTAATTGCTCTGTAGCATTATTTTCATATTCTTTTGAAATGGATAAGTTGAATATGCTTTCATGTTTTACTTACTTGATTATAACATAGTTTCACTTCTTTTTTATTTTATCTGATTTTTTTTAATCAATTTTCAGTTTGTTTATTTTGCAAATTTTGCTCTAATGTCTAGAATGGGCCCAACTTCAAAATTGGACCTCTTCTTTTCCTTAAATGCTAAAGATCTACCTCAATATCAAAATTGGCCCCAATTTTTAAATCGAGGTCCTAGTTACCAGCCATTGAATTTGAGTTTTTATTTATTTTGATTTCGAGTTAAAGTTTCTATTTTTTTATTTTTATTTTTTTCTTCTTTCAAGTTCAGGTTCTTTTTTGAATCCAAGTTTGTTTTACTTGCCTTTTCAACATGCATCCCCAATTTTTAGATTTGGTCTGATTGCATGATTGGGTACTTTTCTTCATTTATATATTGAACCCTTCCCCGATCTCCTTATCGAGCTTGATGTTCAAATTGGGCCCTCCTATCAACTCTTGAAACTACATGAATTCTTGCTCTCGATCAATGAAGTCTTGTCAAAAGGTTTTTTAAGTTTGATTGTTGATCGACCAATCTTTAAAATCAAGAGTTCTCTTCACTAAGTTACAAATTTCTTGTCTCAATATTCCAATCGGTCCCAATGGTCAAATCATGCCTCCTCTTTGATAAAGTACTAATTCCTTGTCCCAATTTTGCAATTAACGCCATTTTCCAAATCGAGGCCTCTCTTCTCAAATGCCAGTGGGAATGGGTTCCAATCCTTCAATCAACCTGATTGCCAAATCGACCCCCTCTTTCCAAACTCTTTCACTAATTTAAAACTTAAAGTTCGAATTGACTCCTATAAGGAAAAGTACCTTTTATATCTCAATGCTTATTCAAGGCATGTCTCATTGTCATGGTTTGAGGGTGTCATAACTTGAACAACCAAATTTTCAAACTTAGAAATAAATTCAATTTTCCCTTTGGGTTTTTGAAATATAAATCCAAATTTCAAACAAAAAACATGCATAGTTTGAATAATGGATGTGTTGAACCGATTTTCTTTTCTTTGTAACACCTAAAACCATAGAGTAATTTAGGAATGTTACTACTCAGACATTGCAACCTACCAGTTGATCTTGAAACGCTCATGTTCTCCTAATAGAATATGATATTTTAAATGAGTCAGTTAGGTGCATTTTTCACTTTAGCTTTCAGTATCATTCATATTGCATTCAATATTTTCTCAGTTTGAATCTAAGTATTGGTTGTGTTCATCCTGATAAAATTTCGTCTCACTCTCGCAAAAAATTTATGTCTATGTAGGCCACATGCATGTAGCTTCCATTTCCTTTTGCTTCCCTTGCGATTTGATTTTGAAATTGTCCTGAAGCTTGCATGGTTTCTCCTAATTCATAATGAATTTGAAGTCATGTATCCTCTAAGAAGACCCAAGTTCAAACTATGAATCTGCACTAAAAAATCAAGCTCTATTTCTATTACAACAACATGTGCTTCAAGTCGAGGTCAATATTCTCGATTTTTAAAAGTTGGTTTTAGTTTGAAGTCTAAAAGGATTATGTTAGCTTAGCTGATTTGGTTTTGAATTTAACACTTGAGTGCCATGTTTTTATTTCACTAAAATGTAAGAATTTTTATGTTACTACCAAGGGATATGGAAGGAGGAAAGGTACTTAAGTGAAACCAATAGTTGTTCAACCTTAAGGGCCGATTGAAATAATAGAAGATCCTAAAGAAATGGTAACAAAAATCAAGCAAGAAACTGCAATAAAGAGTCATTAGTGAGGAAGGAAAGAAACTTTCCAAAGGAAAGCAACCAATCATGGATGCTCCTAAAGATATCAAGCTTCCCATTTATACAGATAATGCTAATACTACTAGAATTGATGGCACCTTCACCTATAATGAACTACTCCATTTGGTTAAAGATGGAAAGGGGTTATGAGATGAAGATGACTTAGGAGAAAGGGGAGAGGAAGAGCTTGTGATAGTCTCGAATTTAAGGAGGTTCTTTATCCATAATGCAACTGCTATATCCCTAGTCTTAGCTTGCATAAAATTCATTATGTATATGATACAACACATTGAGGTTAGAGTCAAACAAATCTTGAATGATCAAGGAAAATGTATTGACTCATTCTCATCAACAAATTTTAAAGCTTATTACAAAATTTCCAAGGTTAAGATTTACTTTAACAATGAGTGGATGAGAATTTTCACTTGTGACCTGTTGATGTTTGTAGCATAAAACATGTACTTCCACATAGGTGGAAATGCCTAGACATGTGGAAGTCATACAAAACCTTCTACAATAGTAATTTACTTTGATTAAAGGAATTATTAAAGCAAAATGATTTTATTAAGTAGTTGAGTTTAATTTAATGAAATGCTTAAGCTATTACCATTAGTGAATTAAATATTAGCCATTGATCTTAAGTGAGGTGAGACATAATCTCAACCCTAAATCACTTTGGAGATTAGGGTTAGGTCATAACTCAACATTATAAAAGCATGGCTAGGGTGAATGAGGAAGACACTTCATATGATCACATCAGAGAGAGAGAGAGAAAACAAGGACTTTTCCTCAAGGATATCTCAGATAGGTGCAGAAGGAAATTCATCTAGAGATCAGTATAGGTTAGGGAGAAGAGAGAACAAGGGAAACCACAAGAAGATTTGGTAGATCGGAGCCACACCATCTAAGCGGAGCTGTACACACTTCACAGGTCAGTCAAGGTGTGTATGTACATAGGATACAATGCAGGAAAACACGCATGTATGCAGGCTACAGTGCATGAAAGCACGTATGTATGAGGGATACAGTGAGGATATGTACGTACAAATATGGAAAAGTGAATGTATGGGATCATACAACCACAAAGGAGTTTCTAGGGTTTGCAGGTGATGTCTATAGTTTTTTATATTTCTTCGTGGGTCATTTTACTGACAAGGGAGCCTGTGTAAGCTTTCATATTATTATAATGATAAGTTGTTTTGAAGGGAAAAATATCTTTGTGTATTATGCATGAGATTTAGTTTCCAATATTGCTTCCACTATTTATTTTAGTTGATTATACCAACAAGTGTATTTTGTTTTATGAGCTACTAATTTGATTTACAACAAGGAAATCACTAGTAAACAATATACCTAGGTGTTGGGGTTAGAAAACAAACATGGTATTAGAGATTTCACTCTAAGAGGGAGTCAAATTTCATATCCACAACAGTTTGTAGTAGATCTATCAGATATGCAAATAGATCTTTGTAGATCTATAAACCAACAGTCAAAATCGAAGGATGGATTTCAGGGAGATAGTTGTATAGAAGTAGAACTTGGTTTTGTAGTTGTATGGAGTTGTATGGAGTTGCATGTGGGTATCAATAGATTGGAGCATGTACATACACATGAAGAAGAAGAGAAAATCATGTACATACACATTGCACAAATCTTACATGGTGCATACAAGTCTGTACATGGGAAGTTTTAGTAGCAAGTTGTTTCCTCAATAGATTATCAAATCTAAAGGATGGTGGCAACACGTCTGAGAGTTGAAGACAAATTGGATGGAGCATCCAACTTCCTATCTTGGAAAGAAAGAGTTACTTTGATTTTTAAGGAACATGACCTTTGGGAGATTATAGAAAAGGTTGTTCCTACACAGACATATCCACAAGCATTGACAACTCACGAGGAGAAGGTGATTAAATCCTAGTGGGTAATCTTGGATGCACTCAAGGATCATTTGATTTCTCACTTATCTAAGAAGAAGACAACCAAGGAGATGTTTTAT
Organism: Picea engelmannii; assembly: GCA_009831015.1. NCBI lineage: Eukaryota > Viridiplantae > Streptophyta > Pinopsida > Pinales > Pinaceae > Picea > Picea engelmannii. Next base: position 228,834 of record ML789750.1, read on the forward strand.
TCCTTGGTAGGTTTATTCCAGAGAGATAACTTAAACAAGAAGATGATATTGAGAAACAAGCTCAGATCCATCCAGATATCTGTATTTGACAATGTTACCAACTACTTCAGGAGGACCACTCATGTATAGGATTATCTTGCAGCTATTGGGGAGAAAGTGGATGATGTAGGACTCGTAAATGTGGAATGGAATGGTTTCCCAAAGTCTTGGGAACTATTTGTCAAGGGAGTCTGTTCTCAGAAAAATATTCCATATTGGTAAAGTCTGTGGAATGATTGTCTCTAGGAAGATACTCGAGAGGAGTCTAAAGTCAGTAAGCAACGAGATAGTGACGAGAACTTGGATCTTTTCAGTAATACAAGGAAGGGAAAAGGAAAGGTTCCTAGCAATAAGGGTAACAATGATGGAGGTACATCACAACTGGGGAATAATAAGGACTTGAGTAAAATCAAGTGATTCACATGCCACAAGAGTGGTCATTATGCATCTCAACGTCTGGAGAAGATGAAAGTTAGAGGAAAGTTTCAACAGGTAGCAACATTTGTAGAAAATTAGTTGGATGATTTTGCTACAAATTTTGAGTTGTATTTATCACTAATTTCTTTCCTTTCTACCAATACAATCATAAGGAGTGTATGGCACTTGGATGGTGGTGCATCGCGTCATATGACAGAAGCATGGGATGTATTTAGTAGTCTGATGGAGAAGGAATCATGGATCCATGTGGAGCTTAGTGATGATTCCAAGTATGTAGTGAAGGGTGAGGGAACACTTTTGTTCAAAATTGATTCAAGAGGTTTTTTTGATTCCCAAGATGTGCTTTATGTACCGAGACTTAGGAAATTTTTTCTCTCAGTATCAGTTATGGATGGTAGGGGTTTTGGCGTTATATACTAGAGAGGGAAAATACTCATATGTCCAGAGGGAGCTAGCTCTAACACGATAGTGGTCATTGGGGTTAGAGAGGGTAATTTATATAGTTTGATGGGAAATCCTATTCAAGCCTTGGTACATGACAATGACAACCTACATGATCTATGAATAGTAGGTTGGGACACCTACACTATAGGGTGCTCCTGATTCCGAGGGAGATTGTCAATTGTCTACCATATTTCCTTGTTGAGAAGTAGGGTGTGTGGAGAGGGTTGCACTTGGAAAGAATTCCAAGGCTACTTTTCCAAGAAGAAAGAGTAGATCTAAGGGGATCTTAGATATTATACATTTATATGTGAGAGGACCGATGTCAATAGAATCAGTGCAGGGAGTGTCATACTATGTGGCATTCATTGATGAATTTTCCAGGAAAACCTATGTTAAGAACCAAATATCAATATAGCATAGAAAAACCTCAGAATAAGTACTCAACACCTTGAAAAAGAGAGAAATTCAGATAATAAGACTCTTTGAGGGGGAAACCTCCTTATGCCCACATAAATGTACAATTAAAAGATGATTCAAAATGAAAATGTCTCCTTGGTATATATAGCAGACTAAGAGGTATAATTACAACTAATGGAATAAAGACGACATAAATAAAATAACATTACTAATGTAATATGCCCCAATTAAGGGGTAATGATCCACTATTTAGGGATTAACAGGCCCCTCCCCTTGACACAAGTGTTTTCCATAATGCTTGAGTAAATATGGATGCTTCTGTATAAAAGACTCATCTTCCCAAGTGGAATCTTCAGCCGATAGTTTCCTCCATTTAATGAGATACTCTGAAATGGATCTATTCCTCAGCTGGTGAATTCTTGTTTCAGTGATGGCTTCAGGATCCAATATGATTTTTCCTTCCTCATCAAGTTATGGCAATACAATTTGAACTGGCATCTTGTCACCTATAACCTTCTTTAAGAATGAAACATGGAAAACTAGGTGTACTCGTGAAGATGTAGGCAACTCCAATTTGTATGCCATAGTACCAATCTTCTGCAAAACCTTATAAGGGCCATAGTACTTTGGTGATAATTTATTATCCTTCTTGGCTTGCTTGAGGGACATCTGTTTGTATGGTTGTAGTCTTAAAAACACCCAATCTCCTACTTCAAAACGTCTTTCACTATGATGTTGATCTGCTTGTTGTTTCATGCGATTTTGTGCCATGGATAGGTTGTCCTTTAATATTTGGAGAACTTGTTGTTGATGCTCGATGTGATCTTCCACTGCTTGAACCTTAGATTTTTATTTTAGAGAAGAAGTGATGGAAGGAGGTTGGTATCCATAGAGTGCCATAAATGGTGTCATTTTTGTTGCAGTATGAAATGAAGTGTTATACTGCCATTTTGACAAGGGTAACCATTTGAACCATTGTGTTTGTTTATCAGAGACAAAGCAACAAAGGTATCCTTCTAGACATTTGTTCACTATATCGGTTTGTCCATCAGATTGCGGATGGTAGGATGAGCTATGAGCCAATTGAGTACCCAAACAAGAAAGTAATTTTGTCCAAAAATGTCCAGTGAAGATGGGATCTCTGTCACTTTCAATAATCTTTGGGTTTCCATGTAGATTTTGAACTGTCTCCATGAATGCGGTGGCAATTGTACTAGCTTTGAAGGGATGAGAGAGTGCACAAAAGTGTGCGTACTTGGTTAGTCTATCAACAATCACCACGATGACACTCTTTCCTTCAAACTTCGGTAACCCTATGATGAAATCCATGGAAACCTCCTCCTAGCATTGACTTGGGATGGATAATGGTTGTAAAAGACCTGGGGTCCTAATTGTTTCCACCTTATTTTGTTGGCAAACCAAACATTCTGCCACAAACCTTTGAACATCATTTTTAAGTCCATCCCAAAAAAATTCCTTCTTGACCATATGCTAGGTTTTCAAAAATCCCAAGTGCCCTCCTACTAGAGAGGTGTGTAATTCCAATAGTACCTTTTGTTTGAGTTAGGAGTTCTTACATAAATATAAGTGATCTTTGTACCATGTGAATCATTTTTCCATGTAAATGTATCCGATGCACTGGAATCCTGCTGCAACCTTTGAATGAGAGTCCACACTTTTTCTTCATTTTTCCATTCATCCCTTGCTTCTATTATCCAATTAGGCTGGATGATCGAGAGAGCACAGAGAAAGGCCTCAACATCTTCATCCTTTCTTGAGAGTGCATCTACCACAACATTTTTCTTCCCTTTTTTTATAGACGATTTCAAAATCATAAGCCAATATCTTGGTTACCCATTTTTGTTGTTCTTCTGAAGATAGTCTTTGTTCCAAGAAGTATTTAAGACTATCATGATCTGTTTTGACCTTAAAGTGCCTACCTATTAGGTAAGGACTCCATTTCCTCAATGCATGTAGTATTGCCATAATTTCCTTCTCATAAATGGGTTTGTGTAAGTCTTTTCCCTTGAGTCGTCGACTTTCAAAAGCCAAGGGCCTTCCTTCTTACATTAGGACAAGACCAATTCCATTTCCCGAGGCATCACATTCCACAATAAAGGTTTTTGTGAAGTTTGGAGTGGTCAAGACAGGAGCTTTGCACATCACCCCTTTAATTTGTTCAAAAGTTTTAGTTGCCTCTAGAGTCCATGAAAATGCATCCTTATTAGTTAGTGCCGTTAAAGGTGCTGCTATTCTTCTATAGTGTCGAACAAACTTGTGGTAGTAACCTGTCAAACCCAAAAATCCTCTAACATTCTTCAATGTTTTGGGAATCAACCAGTCCATCATGGCCTTAATATTGTTAGGGTCTACCTTGACACCTTCATGAGATACAATATGACCCAAATACTCTACCTCCTTCACTCCAAAGAAACATTTGGATGGTTTGGCATATATTTGTTTCTCCTTTAGTAGTTGTAACACCTTGTCAACATGTTGCACATGATCCTCCCAAGACTTTATATAGATTAGTATATCATCAAAAAATACTAACACAAATGTTTGAAGGAAGGGATTGAAAATGGAATTCATCAACCCTTGGAATGTGGAAGGTGCATTTGTAAGGCCAAAAGGCATGACCAAAAATTCATAATGGCCTTCATGAGTTTGGAATGTTGTTTTTGAGATATCTTCTTCCTTCATTCTAATCTGGTGATACCTTGAACGAAGATCCAACTTTGTGAAATAGATTTCTCCATGTAGTTCATCTAACAATTCATCAATGGAAGGAATAGGAAACTTATCTTTAATAGTGATCTTGTTGAGCTCTCAATAATCTAGACACATACTCCATGAGCCATATTTCTTGAATACCATTACCACCGATGTAGAGTAAGAACTTTGGCTAGGCCTAATAATGCCAACCTCTAACATTTCTTCAACCATGCGCTCAATTTCAGTCTTCTGGGCATAAGTCTATCTATATGGACTGATGTTAGGAGGGACACTCCCAGGAATTAGGTGAATATCATGATTTTGAGTGGGTGGAAGACCTTTGGGAATATATTTAAATACTTTTTAATGCTTATCAATGATCCCTTGGAGATCTACAGGAATAGATGTCTTGGATGTTTGAACATCTAGTGAGCATAGTTGTGCAATAACACCTTGTTGCCCCCTTTTCAATAATTTTGTCATGCCATTAGAGCTTATCACCTTACCTAGTTTCCCTGTGATACCTCTTAACTCAATTTATTTTCCTTCCAATGAAAATTTCATGAAAAGTTATTGAAAATTAAAATCCACTGTTCCTAATGATTGTAACCATTGGATTCCTAGTACAACATCAACACCACCCATGGGTATAGAAATCATTGGAATATTCATTACATATTCCCCCATAGTAAGATTGATCTTATTGCATTTTCCTGAGCAATTGATAGTT
>ML789750.1:233666-255501 GCA_009831015.1 Picea engelmannii
AGATCTTTGGCTAATTTATAGTGAATGAAATTATGAGTACTGCCAGAATCAATTATGACTATTACCTTTTTCTTTTTGATATATCCTTCGATCTTGAGGGTTTGAGGAGTGCTAATTCCAGCCAATGCATTACACGATATCGTGGGAGTCAACTCTTTAGACGAAATTGCTTCTACGTTTTCATCTTCAGATGGTTCTTGTTCTTGTTCTTCTTCCTCTTCACAATCTATGTAGAATAATTTCTTCTCACCACACTTATGTCCCTTACTATACTTGCTGTCACAATTAAAGCTTAAACATTTTTCTTTTCTTTCCTCCAATTGTTGAGGTGCCAACCTTGTAGGTTGAGGTGTTTTAAAAGAAGGAGCATTATTCTCTCTATAGCTGTTAGGATTGATCCTTCTAGTAGCCATAGCCATATTTTTACTTTCAACATTTATATCCACCCTAAATGCATTCTCCAATGATTTGGGTTCCCAAAGGCGAACCTCATGTTGAATGTTATCTTTTAAAGTTCCTATGAATACATCAATCAAGTGCGCATCTAGAATATCTGTTACCTTTATATTCAATCTTTGGAAGTTCTCAATGTGCTCTGTAACTGAACCCTTTTGCTTGAGATTTATCAATTGGCTAAAGAAGGTATTGCTCCTTGTATCCTCATAGTGTGCTATCATTTCGTCTGTGAAAATTGTCCAAGTGACGAGTGATTTGTGAGAACAAAGCCATCGATACCATACAAATTGTTTGGGTTCTAAATATAAAGAAGCAATTCGTACCTTTTGTGTATGTGGCACATTATGTAGAGCAAAGAATTGCTCGATCTAAAGTATCCATGTGATTGGGTCCTTGCCATCAAACTTCCTCATATCGATCTTAGGAACGTGGTTGGTCTTCAACCCAAACTTGGAGTTTCTCCATTCTTGATTCATCTTCCTTGTGTCCTCATCATGAATTTCATGGGACACATTTTCAGTTGCAGATGTCCTCTCTATTGGGAAATTTTTTATTCCTTCCATGATCTCCCTTTTTAAACCATCCATCTTAGTATCCATTATTGCCTCCAATTTAGCTTCAGTTGAATCCATCATTCCTTGTAGTTCATCTTTTGTCACTGTCTTCTTTTGTAATTCATTTATGTCCCTATGCATTTTTTCACCTTCATAAAGAGTCCAAGTAGGACTTTCTGGAGGCTTATTTGGTTTAGAAGTTCCCTTTTTGGGTGGCATGTTGGCCAAGTATCACTTTTGAACCTTGATTTTGTGGTGGTTCTGCTAGACGATATTTCTTCTGTTGTATCTCCAAAGTGTTGACCCTTATGGGTATGAAAATTTATTTTTTGTAGTTCTCTGATATTTCTTCTCTACAATGCCACAAGTCTAATCAAAATTGGATTTTCCAAGTGGAATTTATGGTAACTTCTCCACAACTTGATGATTTTTGGCCTTTCCAGGAGATCTCACTTGTATAGCGTGCCCCACACAAAATAATTGATATAAAATTCTAAAACTTGTACCCAAAATACTACAGACTGTCCACTATCCAATGCAACTGGTCTCACTCAATTTGGATTGTGACATCCCCCCAAAAATAAAATATTTTTATTTTAAAATTTGCTAGAAATTTATTTCCATTTTTGGTAAATTTGAATTTGGAAAATTTTTGCCATTTATGGAAATTCTGAATTTCGAATTTAATAATTGTGACTCTTGGGCAGAGATCTGATCTGACTCAACTAACTATTTGAATATGACACTTGTATAATAACATAATCTTTATATTGAATCAAACAAGTAGTTTTGGCTGCCCTGTTCTATGGTTGGGAGGAACGTGGTTGTTCCCTTTGTCTTCCCACAGATTTGATTTAGATATGTTGATCTACCCCTCTCTATTATGAATGGATATGTTTCATCCAATGTCATGTATCTATTAAATCCGAACTGGAATAATTTCTATTCTTTGTTTTGAATGATTTGATATCGGATACATTGTATTTGATTAAAACAGAACTGTAACGTTTCCCATTTTTTTGTTCGTTGTGTGGAATATATGTGAAGAAAATCCTTATTTATATAGCTGTAATACATCTGCAGGAATGTTCACATGTATCTGCTGAGGTATAGTTATTTGTTGCGGAAGATGAAGTCCTTTCATAGTTATAATCTGTCTGTCGTCGCGAAGTTCGTAATAAACATCCAAACACTAGAAAACTGTTCCTCCTATGAGTAAAATGCTAGATGGACTCACTTGTAATTTACTTTTCTATAAGTAAGTAAGGAGAGGAGGAGATTAACGTCAATAGGGCAGGTCCTCTCTGTAGTTAAAACCTTAGGAAATCCCTCGGAACATCAATTCTAATTACCAAACTCTGAGGGAATGATATTCTTATTCAAGTATTTACCTAGATGCACAAATCTAGTACTGGTGACATTTAATATATTGATTAAAAGAGGCTCTAAGTGAATATAATAGGAGTTACCTTTTACAGAAACTGTTACCCTATTGTACCCCTTTTATAGATTATATGCGTATAAAACACAAAAGTTAGAGTTTCAGAGTTCTGATAGGTAAACAGACATTGAATCCTTCTACACCTGTTGTCTCACAGAATGGAAGTATGAAGACCAACAAAGGATAAAAGATCATGGAATTTTGAATATTAATGTGAGAATTACAATAGAAGTAGAATACTCTCTTCCTTTGTGTTTTCAATTGATTTATTGCTTTAGATTTTCAACAGAAAGATTTTGTAATCTCTAACCCAACTTTTCCTTGTCACGTTTTTGGGGTTGTTACATGTGAGGTTGGGGCACTTGAACTCGCAAAGTTCCGAACCCCAAAACCCTGAAGCACTAGTCCAACCCTTTCCACTTTTTCGCATTTCGGAGGTTGAACATGTTGAGACTTGGGCGCTTGTACTCGCGAAATTACGAACTCCGAATCCCGAAGTGCTGGTCACTTTTCGTATTTCGGGATTTTTTGTGTGTCGATATTTAACTTTATACTCGCGAAATTCTGAACTCTAAAATCCTGAAGTGCTGGTCACTTTTAGCAATTTTGGGAGTTGTTGTGTGTTGATGTTGGCTTTTTTACTCGTGAAATCTCGAACTCCGAAATCCCAAAGTGCTGGTCACTTTTCATATTTCGGGAGTTGTTGTGTGTCAATGTTTAGCTTTTGTACTCGTGAAATTCCAAACTACGAAATCCCGAAGTGCTGGTCACTTTTCGCATTTCGGGAGTTGTTGTGTGTCGATGTTTGGATTTTGTACTCACGAAGTTTCCAAACCGCGAAACCCTGAAGTATGGGTCCCACCTTTGCTTTTCGCATTTCGGAGGTTGGACATGTTGATGTTCGGGCACTTGAACTCGCGAGGTTCTGAACCCTGAAACCCTGAAGTACGGGTCCCACCTTTCTCTTTTGCAATTCGAGAATTGTTGTGTTGGCTTTTGAAGTCATTTGACCCCGAACCCCGAAACCCCGACGTGCTGGTTGCACTTTCTTTGCGTGATTCAGGAGATGTTGTGGTTTGATGTTTTGGCTTTTGAAGTCGCGGGACTCCGAACCTTGAAAACCCCAAAGTACGGAGGCCACAATATTCCAATCTTTTCTTTTTTCTCTTCGCGTCTTTTTTTTGGCAAACAACATGGGCCCTTTGTTTTGTGTGTTCAGCATTGGAAAATCGCCGAAACCCGTTTGATCACCGTCTTTCACAAAACTGTAGGAACAAAGTAGGAGTTATTGGTTATATGAACAACTCTAATACGGTAAGGAATGGACTTGTGGAAACGATGGAGAATCTTCATCCGAGATAAAGACATGATAGAGATAATAGATAATCATTATAAGTCACTGTGTGCAGGGCGTGACAAGTACAAAATTTGTTGCACAGGAAGGTTTTAAACTAGTTACACATATTTTTAGCATGATGGTTTTTTTTGAGTACTGCTTGCCATGAAGACATGCACCTTTAAGTATTTCAAACTTTTCATAATTAGTTTATGGACAGAAATAAATCTTACCTTCTCTTAAATTCCGAGCTTAAACGAAATGGATTTACTTCATAGAAAATATTTTTTTATGGTGATTTTTTTTAGGTTCATTAAATATGGTATCAGAGCAAAAGTTACAACACTGGCCCTGAATAGGGCCACATTAATTGCTTAGTTTATATTCTGATTTATGAAAAAACTAATAAATCTTGTGGTTACAGACATAAAGCCTTTTTTGTTTTGTGTTGAAAAATGGCAGCTCAAGAAGGTGCAGAAATATGGATGGAAGAGAATCCGCAACAAGGACCTCCTAGAGATCCAAGACAAAACAGTGATGGAATCTCACCCACAGAGGTGTTGGAAACAATGAGGAACCTTATTGTTGAACTACAAGTTTTCAAGGCCGATAATGAAAAAATGACGAAGGCACAGCAGGAACAACAAGAGATAAATGAAGTCCTGCTGCGTAGTATAGTAACCAAGAAAATCCCAAAAGATGATAACCCTAAAAAAGAGGTCAACAAAAGGGCCTCCAAGAATTCTGGTGCAAAAACAGAAAAATGAGACAGTTCGTCTGAAGGGACACCTTCAGCTAAAGAAAAAACCATACCAGACAAAAAAAGAAAATGAACAGACCACCTTGAAGGAGAATTTAAAAAGATTAAACCAACTACTTTTGATGGAGAATCCAGGACAGGAGAAGAAGCCGAGGCATGGTTGTTGGACATCAAAAAATACTTCCAAATCTACAACTATTCCAGCAACATGAAGGTCAGAATGGCCATCTACAATTTGAAGGGGAAGGGCAACATTTGGTGGAAGAACCTGAAATTGGCCAAGGGCCTAAAGGAGAAATAATTAGAATGGTCTGACTTTAAGAAGTATTTCAAGAAACAATACCTTTATGAAAGCTATTATGAAAAGAAGACGAAAGAATTTTACGAATTACGACTTAGACAAATGATGATGGAGGACCTTATAAATAAATTTTTGGAACTATTAAGGTTCATACCATACATCTGGGAGGACAAGGTAAAAACACATCGATTCTTAAGTTGTTTACCACAGACTTACCGGGACAGAATTGAGTTTCATAGCCCCAAATCCTTGAGTGAGGCATTCAGGAAGGCATGAATGTTCTATGACCAGTATAAAAAGCAGGTAGAGTTTCCCAAGACATGGAAGGATAGGAAGTAAGATGGAATGCACCAGCGGAAGAAGGGATACCAACCAACTCCTTATCAAAATGCAGCAAAAAGTTTCCCAAGGAAGGATTTTCACTCTAATCATCTGAATACACAAGGTAGCGGTAAACCGATAAACCTGGGAACAAAGAAGTTTGGGGACAACTCTCGCGATCCATTAAAGTGTTGGGAGTGTGGAGAGCCTCATCTAAGGAGGAACTGCCCACTTTTAATTGCAGTGAAAAAAACTGCTGTCCACAATTTGCAGGAAGCCTCGACAGTGGGAGACATGGGAAGAAGTCTGCATCAGATAAGTGTAGCCATAGATGGTCGACAAGCTAACCACCAGTCCTCGGTGGTAGAAATCGAAGGTAAAATCCATGACACTTGAATTTCTATTTTAATTGAACCTGGAGCTACATTAAGTTATATTACTCCCAATGTAGTAGAGTTGAATAAACTTAAGAAACAAAGGCATGGAAAATCTTGGCTTGTACAACTAGCAACAGGTGCTAAAAGAAAAGTAGTTAACTTTATTTCTGATCTGGAGTTTAGCTTAGATGGTCAAAAGATATGGACCAATATGAACATCTTACCACTAGGGTCTTATGATATGATTATTGGGATGGATTGGTTGGAACAACACAAAGCAGTACTAGATTGTTATACAAAGATACTTAGCTATAAAGATAATTTTGGCACTGTTAGAACAACCCAAGGCATACCAAAACATGTATCAGTCAGACAAGTTTCAACTATGTAACTCAAGAAATGTATTAGAAAGGGATGTCAAGTTTAMGCCATCCAAGTGACGAATCTATTAGAAAAATAAGATAAGMCCAAGTTAGAAGACTTTGTTGTCCTACATGAATTCAGAGACATGTTTGTTGATGAGATACCAGAATTACCTCCTAGGAGAGAAATATATTTCTCCATAGAATCACTACTCGGATAAGCCCCTATCTCAAAACAACCCTACTGAATGAGTCTACCAGAACTGACAGAATTAAAAATACAATTACAAGAATTGTTGGACAAAGAGTATATCAGACCAAGTGTCTCGCCATGGGGAGCACTAGTCCTCTTTGTGAAAAAGAAACATGGTACTCTAAGACTATGTATCGATTATAGAAAACTGAACAAAGTGACCATTAAGAACAAATACCCCTTACCCAGGATAAATGATCTGTTCGATCAAGTTGGTGGGGCCAAGATCTTCTCAAAATTAGATTTACGATCCAGTTATCATCAAGTTAGGATAAAGGATCGGGACATAAACAAAACAACTTTTCGTACAAGATATAGACACTACGAGTTTGTAGTCATACCTTTCGGACTCACTAATGCACCGACCACATTTATGTGCTTGATGAACAACATTTTCAACCAGTACTTAGACAAGTTCGTAGTAGTATTTATTGACGATATTCTGGTCTATTCTAAAACAAAGGAGGAACATGATGAACACCTAAGAATAGTTCTGCAAACACTAAGGAAACACAAAATTTATGCAAAATTTGACAAATGTGACTTTTATCAGAAGGAAATACAATATTTAGGACATGTCATTTCCTCATAAGGTATTGCCGTAGACCCGAAAAAGATAAAAACCATTATGGAATGGTTAGTACCTAAGTATGTGGCAGATATCCGGTCATTCATGGGAATCACCAGATATTATCATAGATTTATAGAAGGGTTCTCCAAGATAGCCTACCCTATCATGTCATTACAAAAGAAAGGGACCAAGTTTAACTGGTCGTAGAAGTGTCAAGACAGTTTTAACAAGTTAAAAGAATTATTGACATCAACGCCCATTTTGAAGGTAGCAGACCTAGATAAAGACTTCACAGTATGCATTGATGCAAGTAAAGAGGGACTAGGTGGTGTTCTAACTCAGGAAGGGCACGTGATTTGCTATGAGTCTCGGAAATTAAAAGAGCACAAGTGAAATTATGTTACTCATGACTTTGAATTGGCAGCAGTAATACATGCCTTAAAAATGTGGTGACACTATATAATGGGTAGAAAATTCTTACTATTGACGGATAATAGTGGGGTGAAATATCTGTTTAACAACCATACCTTAATGCAAGAAAATCAAGGTGGCTAGCCTTCTTGAGCGAATTTGAATTTGAGGTCAAACATATCAAGGGTAAGGAAAATCAACTAGCAGATGCTTTAAGCTACAGAATCCATGGGTTATTTGAGATAAATATCAGCAGGGTAGAAAGTGATCTGGAACAAAGAATAAGAACGACATGTGTTAACAATGGAAATTACACTAAGATGATGGTAGAATCTCAAAATAGTATCGCAAACTCAAATAAACCAGATATAAGTATCGACAAGAAGGGGCTATTAAGATTTAAAAACAGAATGTACATACCGAATTCAACAGAGTTAAAATTAACTGTTTTAGATGAAGTGCATAAGAAACCGTATTCTGGCCATCCAGGTTACCAAAATACAATAACAACAGTCATAAAACAATTTTACTGGCCTAACATGAAGGGCGAAACAACAGAGTACTTGGCTAGGTGCCAAGATTGTCAGCAGGTTAAGGCCGATCACCAGCATCCAGCTGGCCTATTACAACCATTACCAGTACCATAATGGAAATGGGAGACCATATTGCTGGACTTTATAACAGGTTTGCCTAAAAATAAAAAACATAATGATTCTATCATGGTTGTAATCGATAAACTCAGTAAGTTTGCACACTTTATTCCTGTAAAGTCTACTTTTAAAGCTATTAATATTGTTGAAATATTCATGAAAGAAATTTTTAGACTGCATGGTATTCCTAAAATGGTGATTTCAGATAGAGACGTAAAATTCACATCTGCTTTTTGGAAGGAATTGTTTGCAGGGCTAAATACTAATTTGAATTTCAGTATGAGTTATCATCCACAGACGGATGGATAGACCAAAAGGAAAAATCAAATAATAGAGTATATGCTCCGCATGTATGTAAGAACAAAGCCGAACAAGTGGGAAGACTACCTACACTTGGTAGAATTTGCATATAACAATGGGTACCAAACTTCGGCTAAGTTGAGCCCTTTCAAAATACTGTACGATAGAAAGTGTACAACTCCAATTAGCTGGGATAACCCAGCTGATAGACTCATGGTTGGACTAGAGATGCTCCAAGAAATGGAGAACATGGTAAGGAAGGTACAACAGAACTTGAAAGAAGCACAGGACAGACAGAAGAGCTATGCGGATCAGAAAAGAAGACACTTGGAATTTCAAGTGGGAGACCATGTTTACCTGAAGGTCAAAGCCCAAAAAAGATCGCTGAAGTTAGGGAACTGTGCCAAGATGGCACCCAAGTTTTGTGGGCCCTTCAATATACTAGCTCGAATTGGACTCGTAGCATATCAACTTGCACTTCTAGCTAATCTAAGAATTCATAATGTATTTCACGTTTCCTTGTTGAAAAAGTATATTCATGATCGTACTCATATGATTGATTGGAACTTGGTGCAGGCGGAATCCGAGGGTGAGTTCTAGGTGGAACCCTTGCGAATTCTGGACCAGAGAGAAATAACACTTCGGAACAGAGTCGTCGCTCAAGAAAAGGTGCAATGGAAGCACTTTAGTCCTGAGGAGGCCACTTGAGGCCACTTGGGAATTGGAGGAAGATTTGCAGAAATCTCATTCAATCCTGTTCCAGGAAAGGAACAAACACTGAGAATAGTGTTTTACTGAAGGGGGAAAGGATGTGACATCCCCCCAAAAATAAAATATTTTTATTTTAAAATTTGTTGGAAATTTATTTCCGTTTTTGGAAAATTCGAATTTGGAATTTTTTTTCCATTTATGGCAATTCTGAATTTCAAATTTAATAATTGTAATTAATTATTGTGACTGTTGGGCAAATATTTGATCTGACTCAACTAACTATTTGACTATGACACTTGTATAATAACAGAATATTTATATTAAATGCAGGAGGACAAATGGAACAACCATGTTAAAATCAACTGACCATGACTTCATGAGTGGGGAACATGTTGGAACTGCCTTTGGGATGATTATTACAAGTGGAAAATTAGAGATTTGGCCACTGGAAGCCCCTGTAAATTAGGGATTAAGAAAGCTGCGAAAATCCCCAAAGGAGGGAAAAAGACCCGGGCAAAAATTGATAAATAACATATGCGAGGAGGCAAGACACTGCCAAGTATGCTGGGAAAGGATTGTGAGTTCTCTTGCTGTTATGAGCACTGTCGAGCAAGTGTGAGGCAAGGGGATAGCTTTTGAAAAAATTGGAATATTGCTGAGGAGTCTCTAAGTTCTCCCTCATGGATTCATGGTCAGGCTAGGGGGTGAATCGAGCAAGTAGTTTTGGCTTCCCTGTTCTACGGTTGGGAGGAACGTGGATGTTCCCTTTGTCTTCCCATGGATTTGATTAAGATATGTTGATCTACCCCTCTCTATTATGAATGGAAATGTTTCATCCAATGTCATGTATCTATTAAATCTGAACTGGAATAATTTCTATTCTCTGTTTTGAATGATTTGATATCGGATGCATTGTATTTGATTAAAATAGAACTGTAATGTTTCCTATTTTTCTGTTCGTTGTGTGGAATATATGTGAAGGAAATCCTTATTTATATAGTTGTAATATGTCTGTGGGAATTTTCACATCTATCTACTGAGGTATAGTTATTTTTTATGGATGATGAAGTCCTTTCATAGTTATAATCTGTCTGTCATCGCGAAGTTCATAATAAACATCCAATCTCTAGAAAACTGTTCCTCCTGTGAGTAAAATGCTATATGGACGCACCTGTAATTTACTTTTCTATAAGTAAGTAAGGAAAGGAGGAGATTAACGTCAATAGAGCAGGTCCTCTCTATAGTTAAAACCCCAGGAAATCCCTCGGAACATCAATTCTAATTACCAAACTCTGAGGGAATGATATTCTTATTCATGTATTTACCTAGATGCACAGATCTAGTACTGGTGACATTTAATACATTGATTAAAAGAGGCTCTAATTGAATATAATAGGAGTTAACTTTTATAGAAATTGTTACCCTATTGTACCCCTTTTATAGATTATATGCATATAAAACGCAGAAGTTAGACTTTCAGAATTCTGATAGGTAAACGGACATTGAATCCTTCTACACCTGTTGTCTCACAGAATGGATGTAAGAACACTAGCAAAGGATAAAAGATCATGGAATTTTGAAGATTAATGTGAGAATTAAAGAAGAAGTAGAATACTCTCTTCCTTTGCATTTTTGATTGATTTATTGCTTTAGATTTTCAACAGAAAGTTTTTGTAATCTCTAACCCAACTTTTCCTTATCATGTTTTCGGGGTTGTTACATGTGAGGTTGGGGCAGTTGAACTCGTGAAGTTATGAACCCCGAAACCCCGAAGCACTAGTCCAACCCTTTCCACTTTTTCGCATTTCGAAGGTTGAACATGTTGAGACTTGGGCGCTTGTACTCGTGAAATTCCAAACTCCGAAATCCCGAAGTGCTGGTCACTTTCCGTACTTCGGGAGTTGTTGTGTGTCGATGTTTAGCTTTTGTACTCATGAAATTCCAAACTCTGATATCCCGAAGTGTTGGTCACTTTTCTCAATTTTGGGAGTTATTGTGTGTTGATGTTGGCTTTTGTACTCGCAAAATCTTGAACTCCGAAATCCCGAAGTGCTAGTCACTTTTCATATTTCAGGAGTTGTTGTGTGTCGATGTTTATCTTTTGTACTCGCAAAATTCCAAACTCCGAAATCCCGAAGTGCTGGTCACTTTTCTCATTTAAGGAGTTGTTGTGTGTCCATGTTTGGATTTTGTACTCATGAATTTTTCGAACCGCGAAACCCTGAAGTACAGGGCCCACCTTTCCTTTTCGCATTTTGGAGGTTGGACATGTTGATGTTAGGGCACTTGAGCTCAGGAGGTTCTGAACCCTAAAACCCCGAAGTATGGGTCCCACCTTTCTTTCTCACGATTCGGGAATTGTTGTGTTGGCTTTTGAAGTCACGAGACCCCAAACCCTGAAAGCTTGGTCTGTTGGTCGCACTTTCTTTTCGCGATTCAGGAGATGTTGTGGTTTGATGTTTTGTCTTTTGAAGTCGCGGGACTCTGAACCCTGAAAAACCCGAAGTACAGAGGCCACAGTCTTCTAGTCTTTTATTTTTTCTCTTCACGTCTTTTTTTTGGCAAACAACGTGGCCCCTTTGTTTTGTGTGTTCGGCATTGGAAAATCACCGAAACCCATTTGATCACTGTCTTTCAAAAAACTGTAGGAACAGAGTAGGAGTTATTGGTTATATGAACAACTCTAATATGGTAAGTAATGGACTAGTAGAATCGATGGAGAATCTTCATTCGAGATAGAGACAGGATAGATATAATAGATAATCATTATAAGTCACTGTGTGCAGGGCGTGACAAGAACAAAATTTGTTGCACAGGAAGGTTTTAAACTAGTTACACAGATTTTTAGTGTGATGTTTTTTTTTTGAGTCCTGCTTGCCATGAAGACATGCACCTTTAAGTATTTCGAACTTTTCATAATTAGTTTATGGACAAAAATAAATATTACCTTCTCTTAAATTTTGAGCTTAAACGAAATGGATTTACTTCATAGAATTTTTTTTTTATGGTGATTTTTTTTAGGTTCATTACATGGATACTGTACGAAGAAGTTAGGATATTTTTACCTGGAACACCTTCTTGAGACTAGTCAATAGGACTAGTCAGATACCCCATCTTCCACAGAGTGTATCTACAAATGTGATATGACCCATAAGATGAAATTTTTACCACAGGTACCTTACTAATTTATGTGAATATCCTCCGGATTTTAGGGTCTGAAACATTACAGAAAATTTTTATAGCAAAAATTCCGCAATGACTCAGTTTAGGATGATTCCATAACCCTATCTTACACAAGTTATATCTTTGAAAGTATAAGGCCTCAGGAGTTGAAATTTTAACCCAACGTACCTTGAGCCTTCTAATAAATATCCTCCAATTTTTTCCTTTTGAAATATCGTATAAAAACATTATAGCGAAAATGCCACAGTGTTTCATATGTAGCAGCGAAACCCCAAGACCTTGAGCTTTGATACCATATGTTAAGAACCAAATATCAATATAGCATAGAAAAACCTTAGAATAAGTACTCAGTGCCTTTGAAAAGAGAGAAATTCAGATAATAATCCTCTTCTAGGGGGAAACCTCCTTATGCCCACATAAATGTACAATTACAAGATGTTTCAAAATGAAAATGTCTCCTTGGTATATATAGGAAACTAGGAGGTAAATTACAACTAATGGAATAAATCCGACATAAATAAAATAACATTACTAATGTAATATGCCCCAATTAAGGGGTAATGAGCCACTATTTAGGGCTTAACAACCTAGATCTTCTTTATAAAGACCAAGGATGAGGCCTTTAATTGGTTCCAGGAGTGCAAGGCTCAAGTGGAGAACCAGACAAAGAGGAGGATCAAGGTCTTGAGTTTAGATAATGGGGGATAGTACACCTCCATTAACTTCAAGGATTTCTGCAAGGAGGCACATATCTATAGTGAGTTGACTATCTCATACAACCCTCAATAGAATAGGGTTGTAGAGAGAAGAACTGACCCATTATTAGTTCTTCTAGGGCTATGATACATGATCATTATCTGCCTATGTTTATTTGGGAAGAGGCATGTAACAAAAAATTATATGTGAAAAATAGGATTCCTCACAGGATAATGGGGGATAAGACTCCGAAGGAGGCATTCTCAGGAGTGAATACAAGGATATGAAACTCGAGGATATTTGATTGATGAGTATACATCCATGTGCCTGTGGAGAAGAGGATGAAGTTGGATCCTTCGAGACATAAGAGTATATTTATGGGGTACAACGAGACCTTAAAGGATTACAGGATATTCATACCATCAAAATGAAAGATAGTTGTGAGTAGATATGTTAAGGAGAACTTGGCATCTAGCAAATCTCATGAGTCACCACTAGTGGTAGAGGACAAGGAGTAGGAGGCTTTGAAGGATGAGCAACTCTCGACAAATTCTAGTTCAGGAAGTTAGAATTCAGGTGGGGAGGATGATTTATCCCCTTCTAGTTATGTCGGGAGTCCCATGTGGTTATTTCATACATTGAGGGATATTGGTGAGGCTCCTAGGAGTGCAGTCAGGGAGAGTAGGCCTCCAAATAAGTTAGATAACTATATGGAACTTATGAGTAGCATCATTGATGTTAAGCCTTCCAATTTTGAGGAAGTGACATATCAAAAAGTTTTGTAGGATGCCATGGTGGATGAGTACACCTCTATCATGAAGAAAAATTTGTGGGATATAGTTATGATATAGGAGGGGAAGTCATTTGTGAGTTCTAGGTGGCTCTACAAGATCAAGCATGTTGCAGATGGAAGAATTTATAATTTCAAGGTAAGGTTTGTGGTGAGAGGTTTCTCTCAGAGAGAGGGAGTGGAGTACAAGGATACATTTTCTTTAGTCACCAAGAATTTTCTATTTGAGATATTATATCTATTTCCTTAGTCATGGGCTATAGGATTCACCAAATGGATGTGAATATAGGTTTCCTCAATGGGATCATTGAGGAATAAGTATATATAGATAAACCTTAGGGATTTGAGGTACATGTGAGGGAGTCTCATGTGTGCAGGCTTAAGACAACCTTGTATAGTCTGAAATAGGAACCCAAGGCATGGTATTCCAAGATTGACAGATACTTGTAGAGTATGGGCTTCACCAAGAGTGAGGTGGATCCTAACTTGTACTTCATACTTGTTGGGACTAATTCTCTCATCTTGGTGTTGTATGTGGATGATTTGTTTCTCATAGGTGCAAAGGATATTATAGCAGGGTGCTAGGTAGATTTGGCTACAGAGTTCGAGATGAAGGATATTGGATTGATGCATTATTTCTTGGGGTTAAATATATGACAGATATCAGGATATATATTCCTTGGTCAAGGGAAGTACATAGTAGATATCTTGAGGAGATTTAGGATGGAGGACTATATATTGATGGTTACACCTATGGTAACCAACTTGAAGAAGGTTGTCACTTCAGATTTAGAGTTGGTGGATCCCAAGGTATACAAACAACTGATAGGTTCTTTGATGTATTTAGTCAACACCAAGCCATATTTTTTTTTTTCTGTGAACACCTTGAGTTGGTTCATGGTGCAAATGAGGTAGGTGCATTGACTAGAAGCAAAGCAGGTGATTTGGTACTTGATAGGTACAATAGAGTATGGGTTGAAATATGTTGGAGGTGATGGAGTGAGGATGTAGGAATATTTAGACTCAAATTGGGAAAGGAGTGTAGTAGATAGGAATATCACCTCAGGGTGTTGCTTGATCTTGGGATTAGTAGTGGTTACATGGTTCAACATAAAGTAGACTTATGTAGCACTTAGTTCAATAGAGGTAGAGTATATGGCAACAAGTATGGCTAGTTGTAAATCCATTTGGCTTCACAAATTACTTACAGGTTTATTTGATCAAGATTTGGATCCTACTATGATATACTGTGATAATCATAGTTGTATCAAACTATCTGAGAATCTATCATTCTATGACAGGTCCAAGCATATTGATATCAGGTATCACTTCATCCAAGATAAGATCCATAAGGGATAAATTAATCTTCGGTATATTTCCATAGATGAGTAGGTTACAATTTTTTTGACTAAACCTTTGGTTAAAGGGAAGTTTGTGTTCTTCAAGGAAAAACTTGGAGTGGTGCATAATACATTCCTTTCTAAGAGGGAGTGTTGATGTTTGTAGCACCAGACATGTAATTCCACATAGTTCTAAGTGTCTAGACTTGTGGAAGTCATATAAATCCTTCTACCTTAGTAATTTAATTTAATTAAAGGAAATATTAAAGTAAAGTGATCGTATTAATTGGTTGAGTTTAATTTAACGAAAGTATAAAGTTATTAACATTAGTGAATTAAATCTTATCCATTGATATCAAGTGAGGTGAGACGTAATCTTAGCCATCAATCACTTTGGATATTAGGGTTAGGTCATAACTCAACATTATAAAAGAACAGCTAGGGTGAAGGAGGAAGACACTTCATATCATCACATCATAGAGAGAGACCAAATAAGGACTTTTTCTTGAGGAGATATCAGATAGGTGGAGAAGGATGTTCGTCTAGAGATTAGTACATGTTAGGGAGAAGAGAGAATAGGGTCAACCACAAGAATATATGGTAGATCGGAGCCACAACAACTGAGAGAATTTGTATGCACTTCACAAGGTCAGTCATGGTGTGTATGTATGTGGGATTCAACATGAAAGAGAATTTGTACGTAGGCTATAGTGAGGACAAGGGCATACAAATCTAGAAAAATGAATGTGCGAGATCATATAATCATGAAGGAGTTGCTAGGGTTTGAAGGTGTTGTCTATAGTTTTCTGTATTTCTTTGTGGGATATTTTTCCGGTAAGGGAGGCCATGTAAGATTTGATATTATTCTAACGAGGTTTGAAGGGTAGAATATCTTTTTGTATTGTGTATGAGATTTGGTTTCCAATATTGATTTCACTATTTATTTCAGTTGATTATTCCAACAAGTGTATTTTGTTTTATGAGTTGCTAATTTGATTTACAACAAAAAAATCACTAGTAAACAATATACATATGTGTCAGGATTAGAAAATAAACATAATTTCTATAATATTTTTGTTGAATGGTATGAAGAGGGGAGAAACTTTGAGGCCCTAAGTAATAACCACTTCCCCAGCTTACACCTCAAGAGAGGATACACATGGGTAGCATATCTAGTCAACATGATATACAATGATAAGAATTTAACTCATGTAAAGATAGCCTTGGTCCCAATCATGCACGAGATAGAATAAAATGGATTTTTTTTCAATTCATTAGGAATCTTGTTCAACTCATTGGCATAGGATATAGAGAAATCTCAAAAATATGCACTTATAGAATCTTCATAATTTTATGTCTCATTATCTACTAGATGTAGTGTGTGATTCCAACATGTTCACATGTCTAGTGTGGTCTTGGTATCTAGAGAATACCCCTATTCATGCTTATTTCAAGGATTTATGGAAAAATAAGTACACATATTAGCCTACTCTTATTTGTGATGGTTTCTCAGATATTAGTACAAATATTAGAATCCCCCATATTGTATGAACTTTATTTTTACAAACCTTGCCCAAGGATATCCCTAGAGGAAAAAAAAGTATTGGAGAACATTGGGGATTGGTATTTAGATGAGTACTCAATATGGATTAGAAAATATGGTTCTATGGAGTCACCTCATAGTCTCCCAACATATTTGTCAAATCAATTGCTTATTCAATAAATTGGATATTGTATTGCATTGGATGGTTTCAATGCATGTTTGATCAAGCACCAAAATATGTTATTCCCATCTTATCTATTGTACATAAGTATGTATGGATTGACAGATTCTACTTGGGCCAAGATGGAAGAGGAATGTATTAGTCAATACCATTTTATTTTGGAAAGGACTCAAATGCATGATCCCCTAGGAACTATTGAAAATCATAGAACTAAGACGAATATTTACTTCCATTATAGGCATGAATAAAATGAAGTTGAAGGGCATCATAGAAGATAACCAACTTATGAAGAGATCAAGAATAATTTAAAATCTATTGTAGAGGAAAAGGAAATGAAAAGGAAGGAAGAAGTAGAGAAAGTTGTTGCTAAATGATTGGTTATTCAGAAGAAAAAAAGAGAGGAAATAATAGGAATATAGAATAAGAAAAGAATTGGAAAAAAATAAAACAAAGGTTGAGGCCAAAATTAGAGAAAAGAAACAAGCAAAAGAAGTGAATAAACAAGAATTAGGAAAAAATAAAGAGGCTATTGCTAGGGCCAAGGTAGAAATGTTAGCAAAGAAAGAAGAAGTAGAGAAGAAAGTCAAGGAAAATGTTAAGGTTGAGAGTAAGAGAGTTGAAGCCAAAGTAGAATAGGCTATAAAAGGAGAAGAATAATTGAAACATGAAGTTGAAGAAAAAAAGAGAAAGAAATGGGAATAAGCTAAGAAGGAAACTAAAGAAAAATGTGAAGAGAAGAAGAGAATGGAAGAAGAAATAATGAATAAAAATCATGATGATAACCAAACCAAAGAGACAAGACAATAAGGTGAATATTTTTCACAATAAGCCAATTTCAATGAGATCAATATTGAGCAACAAGATTATGCATCAATAGAAGAAGTCTTCACTAAAACATTTTCCAGTACCCTTGGTCTAGGCATGGCTGCATGAGGTGATGGTCCTATTCCAACACCAATTGACGAAGTTCAAAATTTGTAATTGTTTACATTTTATAAGAAAAGGAAGAAACTAATAAGGTAGAAGCATAAACGTAGGAGAATTAGCCTTGATTATGAAATAATGCTCACTATTGAGACAATGGTTATGGGCACATGAAAACCGATCTTGTCTTCCTAAGCTATTGTTAGTTTATCCATAGCATAATCTAATTTTCATAAGTCTATTTATGTTCAGAAGAAAACAAAAGAATATGAGAATAAAATCACCTTGCTAGAAAACTAGAATAGCTACTATAAATCCAACAAATACCAAACTTCAGATTTCATTAATTATGCCTTCGGGTACAAAATTAATTGAACATTGTGCAAAGGAAATTCTATGATAGAGAAAAACATATGTAGGTCTAGGCCAAGATATATTTGATGTCATAACCCATATCTAAGCATGATAACTTGCCTATCAACAAGCTTAGTTAAAATTTAAAAAAAATGAAAGATTAACAGTCTTCCGTAGAAAAAATCCCTCTTGAAGTCGTTGTAACTTGTTTTCACTTCAAAATCCCTAGAATAAATGGATTTTGGCTTGATATGATAGAAGTAGGTGGTTCATAATTCCCTCAAGGGGATTATACATGAAGTAACAAACTTTTCTATAATGTGGCAAGTGCCCCTACAACGTGCCTTCCCGAATATTGTGATCATGCACCTCTTGAGGGTGTGCGACACTATGACGGTTCTCACTCGGCTTCTTGGAAACACCAAGGATACTTCATCTGGACTATGCCTCTTCACATATAACATACCCATACTCCATTCTAGGTTACAAGCAAGTCACACTCCTACTCTTGTATACTTGGGACAATTTGTTAACATTCTTAACACTTATTCATTTAAGCATACATCCATGAAACAAAGAGAACACTTGTGAAACAAATAAGATACACACAAATATAGTGCAGGAAACAAAATATGTTCCTAACACCTAGCTAATTCTTATTATTGAAAAATAGTTACAATATGAGCACTATCAACTTGGTTTACAACTTGGCAGAGTCACAAGACTCACCTCACCTCACTAAGACACTCGTACACATATTCATCACATCAAGACTCATCCATCGTAACAAATTTCACAACTCCTACAGAGAAACCCAAATATTTGTCCACCAAAGACTCACCATCTCTTCTCTATCACAAGCCTTCACACATACTTTTGGTTCTCTCTCATAGTTGCCTCACTCAAACCTGCAACAAGACTTCCCAAAACTCAGCCCAAAAAAGGTCACTCCAAATCTATCCATAGAATCACCTCAAGGAAGCATAAGTAATTCCATGTGGAGTGACTTAGCTCCTTGAGGGAGCTTTCCCCTCTTTGTCCAAGCCTACCTCAAAATCACAAAGATAATATTCCTCTCCTTGTTGTGCAAATCTTCCTTCCTTGGTTTTGTGCCCTTATTCTCTTATATGGACTCCAAAAGTCACCATTTCCAACCATTGCGTCATTTAGGTGTGTTGTTCCCCTTCATGACCAATCATTCCCAAATGAATTGCTGTCCCCCTTCACAGAGTCAGTGCACCCAAATGAACCTGTGTGCTTGTTAACCGTCATGTCCCTTGGGATCGACACACCCCAACCTTGGTGCACTCCTCATGTTAGTGCACCCCAACCTCTTTGGTGCACCCATTCTCTTGGTTTCTTCCACCCCAAGTTTTTCCTCATGCTTGGGAAATCCCATTGGCACGTTCGCATGCCCAAGGTGCCCACTTTCCTAACTAGTGTGACTCTCGATCACCAGAGAAACCTCAAGTTCCATGTCCTTGAGGACTTGGGCAAGGGCCTCCACACCCTTCTAGTCGAATACCTTACATCCTCCCCCACCTCAAGTCATTACCATCCTCAACAAAATCCATAAAATCTGTGATCTACAATTCTCTGCTCGAACTCATGCCCCCATCACAACTAAGTCTATTGGAAACCCCATGTTTCATGCTAACTAGAAACCTCAAATTTTCCACAAACCAACCAAATTGTACTGCACCCAAATTTGCATGATTTGTTGCATAAGTCAATATGTTTTCTTCACCCAACTCCAAGGATGAAATTCACCCAACTATGTTGCACTATATCATTGTGATGTTTTTTACTTGTTGTTATTTAGTTCTACGGCCATTGTCACTTCCTTCTACAACTGACCGCTACCCACTTCACTTCAAAATATCACCTAAATGTTAAACTCCTCGTGACTCACTAATGTGATAATACTAAAACTCAAGTCCATGCCTTTGTGCACTATCGACTCCCATGTCTCAAAATAGTTGGGTAGATAATCCAACTGTCACGTCCAATATGTGCGCATGCACATCCTCATGTATGAAATTAGTCTTTCAGTCTGCATCTCTATCACTCCATTGACCTCCAAAGACTAAGGAAAGTGTACATGCTTGCCTCACTACTACTTCCATCTTTTGATCTTCGTTAAGGATGTCCTCCACAATGTCTCAGTGCTAAAATTTGAAGCCAATGACACTTTCATACTTCAACTTCTTTCCACAATTCATTGCATCCGAACAACAATTTTAGACCAAGGCAAGGTTTCCCCTCACCTAGATGCACTATGAAGTCACCCCAAAACAAATTCATATGCGACAACTTGAATCAATTATCCATCTCATGGAACAATTAGCCAATATTCTACACATAGTCCACATCACATCCAAGTGTGCAAAAAGTCAAGGGGAATCACCATGCATCTGCACGTCTAACCAACTATGCACTTGTGACTCAAACTACAATCAAGTCCACACGTCTGTCTTCCTTGGATAAATTCTCCATGTATTCATTTGCATCTTTGGATATGAAACATCCCATATGCACCAAGAACCATACATATAGACTACCTTTTCCCCACTACTTCATCACCCATCCATGCTACTGCATCTACCTATCTATTCCTCAGAATGGTTAGGTTTCAGTCTCAACCATGCTGCCAAACACCAGAGAAATGCTCATGTCTAATTAGTCTCTATTAACACTCTATAATTTCTCAGGTTGAGGAAGAAGTTGACAAAGGTAACCACAAAACCACTTTGGATTCTAGGATCTAGCCCTCCTAGACTCAGATAGGGATCTCTCTATAGGATTTAGATTTGTCGAGATTAAAATATTAGGCTAGTTATGATAGATCAGGGTTTGGTTTTTGGAATTTTTGGTTGAAAAAACAAGGGAAGGACATTGAGCAATGGAGTCAAAGAGTCTTGGGATGATCAATTTGAATAAGTATCAAGATAACGTGAAAAAGGGCAAGGTAGACATACTATTGTATCTCCAAATTAAATGAAATATAATAGAAGAAAAGAAACAAATTTCAATTAATCTAAAGAGTAGTTAAGAATTATTTAACTCAATATCAGAGGAAAACAATTAAATTATCCAGAGTGAGAATCAGAGTGTATCTTTCAACAAATTCTATTCTTTTAACCTTCTGTAAGATAATTTAGAAATAAACCAATATGCAAATAGAGAAAACAAATTACAGAAGAGACACTTCACCAAATAGATATGTCGCATGAATCCTAAAACACCTTGTCTTGTATTACTGCCAAAGGTCCCTTGACCTCAGTGAACTAATTTACATCGAATGATCATCTTCCTTGTTACAATTTTTCCACCATTCACACTTCAAAATGAGAAGTATTTATAAACTTATTACCGATGATCCTATCATAAATTATCCGGATTTATTTCAGGAATATGTAAACTAATTATATCTCTAATTACAAAAATAAAGGGATTTGAAGATATGCACATGTTTATGGTTTCTTATTTGATGGAGGTTGTTGATATATCTTTCTCTTCAATGTCTTCTATTTACCCAGTCAATTTGACCCCTCAGCCATTTGTCTCTTTTGAATTATTCGCCTCCCGAAATTATGAAAAAATAGGGTCCAAGGAAATCTTTGATTCTTCCACTCTGAGATAGTTGTGTAAAATCCCGGGGAGGTTTTCGTATATCATCTTGTTTTGAGAAAAAACCTCTCTTAGGTTTTTGAAATTCATCTCCAGTTGTTCGACACCTGGGTTTGAAATAGATGTCTCAAAAAAGAAAATCTTGAATCCTGAAAAATAGGGCTCAAATATGCTCTCGATTATCCAAATATGTAATATATATAAGAAATATGGGAGATTCTATTGTTATTTGGCCCGTACTGAGAACAAATCTCTTTCGATTTCTCAAAAATCATCATTTTTTTCTCGAAAATCGCCTCGGAAAATGACTAGTAGAGTGTGTGCAAAAATAATTTTTAATTGGGGAAAGGTGGTTTTTGGAGGGGGGAAGTGGTTTTCAGGGGGGGGGGG
>ML789750.1:256167-268540 GCA_009831015.1 Picea engelmannii
GGGGGGGGGGGGAGATGATGAAGTGGATGGTGTAATGGAATGAATGGTGGATGAGATGTGGCACATAATATGAATGGAAAGGGGAGTGAGTGGCATAAAAGTGAATGAAGGATTGGGTAAAATGGATGGTGGGAGAGGCAAAATTATCCGAGGAAGCTAGCAAGCTAGGAGCCTTCTTGGAAATAATTTGCTGGATAAAATATTATTTACAACATCTCAAATATAAAAATCTTTAGTTATAATCAAGTGACCCTATAAAAATTTATAGGACCCTAACATTGGCTCCACTTGGGGATGGTATCCTCCCTGTGAGGTGCTAAGAACACCATAGACTAAGTAGCCTTGTTCATTGGGATGATCCCAAAACCTGAAACTTTCTCTTTCATGAAACCTATGTGACTGAAAATATTGAAATTGAGATCCAAATCATTTTGAAAACTGAAATCTGAAACTGGAAATAATGCTTGAAAAAATGCTCAGGGAACTGATCTTATTTTCACACTACTACCTACCCTACACTGCTGAAAATCATGCTGAATAAAATAATGCAAATATGCCAATGAAGCCAGTCAAGTAGTTGCTGAAACAAGTGGACTTCTTGACTTCTTGTTAGTACAATCAAAAGGACAATGTGACCTTTTGTCCACAAAATCAAAACTGTAAAGTGTAATGGCAACTGCAGAAAACATGATTGATCATTTAAGATGAAAAAATCATCCATGTAGTCTGCTATAGGATCAATAAATGCATGATTAATTACTTTGTCTTCCAGGCCTTTAATGACCAATTGATCATGGATGATTTCATCATCAACTATATCCTCAAGGTTAAACCCTGATTCTAAATCTACAGTTTCAGACTTGTACTTGAAAGCATAATCCTCATCAATTTGCAAATCAAAAGGTATTACAATTTCTTCTTGTTTTGGAGGAGAAAGATTTTCCAAGAATTGTTTAGGATCTTGGAAATTATATGAATGAATCTGAGAATCCAAAAGTACAATATCCTTCTCAAATATTTCAACAACTAACTCAAGAAAACAATTTTTACCCTTAGGAGAAAATTTGCTCAATTTCAAACTATGAAACACCCATGTTGAAAATTCTTCATCAATTGGAAACTCAGCTAACTTATCCCTGAATTCTTTTAAAACTTCACAATATAGAGGATTTGCCACATACCCTTTCATTTTGTTTAACAAAAATCTGATCAACATGTAATGGAGTCATCATGAATTCTCTAAAATATGGATTCTTTGACAATGGAGTCACCTTGAAAACTTTGAAGCTCTGGATACTTTGAACATGGAGTCGCCAAGTGAATAATTCAACCTTCTTGTGTCTGATCATTTTTCACCATCAGTATTCAGATCTGGAACTTGATACACTTTTATGAGGAATATCCCCAGTATAGTTGCCACTATGTTAGCACTCTATAATTTCTTAGGTTGAGGAAGAAGTTGATAGAGGTAACCAAAAAACCACTTTGGAGTTTAGGATCTAGCCCTCCTAGACTCATAGAGGGATCTCTCTATAGGATTTAGATTTGTTGAGATTAAAATATTAGGCTAGTTATGATAGATCTAGGTTTGGTTTTCAAAATTTTTGGTTGAAACATCAAGGGAAGGGTATTGGGAAATGGAGTCAAATAAACTTGGGATGATCAATTTGCAGAAGTATCAAGCTAAAGTGAAAAAGGCAAGGTAGACATACTGTTGGATCTCCAAATTAATTATAATATAATAGAAGAAGAGAAATAGATTTCAATTAAGCTAACGAGCAGTTAAGAATTCTTTAACTCAATATCAGAGGAAAACAATTAAATTATCCACAGTGAGAATCAAAGTGTGTCTTTCAACAAATTCTATTCTCTTAACCTTCTGTAAGATAATTAAGAAAGAAACCAATATGTAAACAAAGAAAACATATTACAAAAGAGACACTTCACCACTAGACATGTCGCATGAATCCCGAAACATCTTGTCTTGTATTACTACTTTAGTAAACTACTTTACATCAAATGATCATCTTCCTTCTTACAAATTTTCCACGATTCATACTTCAAAATGAGAAGTATATATAAACTTATTACCAATGATCCTGTCATAACTGACCAAGATTTATTTTAGGGATATGTAAACTAACTGTATCTCTAATTACAAAAATAAAGGGATTTTAAGATCTGCACAGGTTTCTGGTTGTTGATTTAATGGAGGTTGTTGATATGTCCATCTCTTCAATGTCTACTCTTTGCCCGGTCAATTTGACCCATCTTCCATCTGTCTCTTTTGAATTATTCACCTCTCGAAATTATGAAAAAATAGGGTCCAAGGAAGTCTTAGATTCTCCCACTCTGATATAGTGTGTAAAATATGGGGGAGGTTTTTATATATCATCTTTTTCTGAGAAAAAAACTCTCTCGGGTTTTTGAAATTCATATCCAGTTGTCTGGGATCTGGGTTTGAAATAGATGTCTCAAACAAGAAAATCTCGAATCCCGAAAAATAGGGCTCAAATATGCTCTTGATTCTCCCAATATGTAATAGCTATGAGAAATCAAGGAGAGGTTAATTTTATTTGTCCCGTTCTAAGAAAAAATCTCTTTCGGTTTCTAAAAATTCATCCTGGTTTGCCTGAAAATCACCTTGAAAAATGACTGGTAAACTGCGTGCAAAAACATTTTTAATTGGGGAAAAGTGTTTTTTGGAGAGGGGAAGGTGGTTTTTTTTTTTTTTGGGGGGGGGGGTAGAATGGTAAGTGGTTTAAAGGGTGGGTCCGAAATTATAGGGAGGTGAAAAGTGACATTAGTAAAACCACTGTCCAAACTTTAATTGAGAGGGGGTCCGAAAACATTACATGCCATTGATTTGATTTGTTTTGGGATGAGATATATGGAGTACTGGAGGTAAGTTTAAATGTTTTTTTTTTTTTTTTTATTATTTTTATTATTTTTAATTTTTATTGTTTTTTCATTTATTTTTATTTTGTTTTTCATTTATTTCATTTTATTGTTTTATTTATTATAAAGTTTGTTTATTTAATTTGTTTTAATGTTTTTTAATTTTTAAATTTTTTATAATGTTTTGTATTAAACTAATGTTTATTTATTTTTTTAATTTATTATTAACATTATTCAAAATTATTTATTTATTTATTTTTTAAAAGAAACTGGGAGATGCTATATTAAAAAGGGGTAGCCTCGGCTTGCCTGAGAAATCAAAGATTACAATCTTGTAATGGCTGGTTGTCGTTGCTTGAACCTTTTGGGCGTAAATGCCTTGGGATGCTTGTGTCTTCCCTGTTACTATGTTTCCTTTCTAAACAATAAGGGTTAATTGTTGTTATCTGGTAAAAGACTCCTAAGATACACTTTCTTTTAAAGAACATTAATAAAGGGGGTGGCATTTGCCAATGGGCTTTCCATTTCTTGAATTTTTGCTGAGTGAACCTTGTTTAATTGAGCCTGCTCCCGTTCTGAAGTCGTTTGAAGGGTTGCGCTATCTTCCCGGTTTTCCATCTGGTCCTCTACCTACTGGGGGTTGTTGATTTTTTCTTGTTCCTATGGGTTAGGCTATTGTCCAAGAGCGTGATACATTAGTTTCTCGAGGGTGGAGTCTCTCGTGAAATTTTTTGTTCCTTGTGGCAGCCTCGTTGCTAGGTTGGCCTGTTCATCTGCCCATTTTTTTTTTCCCTTTTGATGTGGATGAAGGAGGTTGTTTGTATGTCTGTGAGGGAAGATATGATCTTTTTCCATATTGAAGCTAGGTGGATGTTCTCTATATTTGAGTCGGTGATCATGCTTCTTATGGTAATAATAGAATCTCAAGCAATGATGAGATTGGCGACTCCCGATTCGACTGCCATTTGCACTCCTTTCAACAAGGCGAGTTGTTCTGTTTGGTTATTGGAGGCGTATCCTGTTAGCACTCTGTAAATTTCATCCAGATGAATAGACAAACGACAGAGGTAACTGTTTCAACCAACTTTAGATTTGAGTTACTATCCTTCTCAACTCAGAGAGGGCTCTCTCATGTCACTGGGTATTCCTTTGATGGACAATGGCTAGATTCAGTTTTTTTTGGGGGGTTTTGATAAAATTGCTGAAGAAATGAAGATACCATTTGGGCTATGGAGTCAGGAATGAACTATGAATCGACAAATCATGAAAACTATTAAGAGGAAAAGGATAAATGAGGTGATGATTCT
Source organism: Picea engelmannii (assembly GCA_009831015.1). Classification (NCBI taxonomy): domain Eukaryota; kingdom Viridiplantae; phylum Streptophyta; class Pinopsida; order Pinales; family Pinaceae; genus Picea; species Picea engelmannii. The sequence continues at coordinate 260,373 of ML789750.1, forward strand.
AAGTTTATATTTAAGGTTTGCATGGCATCAGAAGAAAAAGAAACATATAACTACATCAGAGCATATTAAAATGAATTTTGAATTGGTTAAGAGGAAATACACATAACCTAAATTGCGAAGCCAAGAGCATCGTGAGATGAATTCCGGGCTTTTGTTTATCCAATTTAGACCGATGAAAGTGTAAATGAAATAAAAGATCACAAGAATTACATACTATGAAAGAAGACAAAAATCATATCATAGCCAATTAGAATCTTTTTGTAAACAGTTCAAAAATCTGCTTTTGCATTTGTATATTCATTCTAACTCCAGAGTTTTACAAAGTCTTCCTGTTCAGAGGGAAGGCTCCTCTTTTCTCCATGCTTTCTATATCCTCGGGATGATATATATATATATATATATAAAGGAGTTACTTGTGGAATTCAAAATGATTAAACTTCCCATAATTCTAAAAATAGAGGTCAGTTACAAAAAGGAGTAATGTATAATGACAGTTCTCTTACTTTAAAGGGATTGTTATGAACAGGTCTAACATATTTGGGGATTTTTCCTTTGAACGCCATATGTCCAAAATTTGCTAGAACATAATCAATTCTACCTGAGAATTCATTCCCGCTTGGCGATTTCCTCCTTTAGAGTGCTCAACCAAGTTGGTTGATTTTCTCCAATGCTCTCAACTACCTTAGCTTTGATTTCTGTCTTCTGTCGTTTGCTCCACTTCTTCTTCACTGCTCCCTTGTAGAGTTCGTCCACGTATCTGTTGATGATTAGGTCCCTCATAACAAGATTTAATATGACCCCTAATTTTGGTTCTGTCGGAGGATCAATATGGAATTTGGTTGCTAATATCTACGCAATCATCCTTTCTTTCTTACTCATTGATAAAATTGCCATGTTAGTTGAAAAATATGTTTTACTGGATACTGTTTGATTGGCTTGGTCCATGTATTCCAATTTTGCAGAGACCGCGATTTTTATTTTCCTTAACTCTACAGAAATCTGAAAGTCGATCCAGTTTGAGATTATTTCTCTTATGAATGAGATGACGATTTCCCGGAGTAGAATAATGCCACCCATATTTGAAGATTGGTAGTCATTGAGTTCTAATCATGAATTACTAACATGATTACTTGTAGGCACATTGGTTTTCCACGCTTCACCAATCTATTTCTAATGACGATCCTTTGAGTTAGTTATCTAATGACGTTCACCTAACATTTTCAGACAAAAAGTACCTGAACGAGTGACATGAGGTGATTTGACTAGCTGTCACCTTCCCCCACACAAAACGTTGATTTGACATATTAGGCCACGTGACATCGGGGATTTTGGGAAAATGGTTTCAGGCAAACTGATTTTCACCTCGATGTACCTATGAGGGTGCCACACATCCACGAATAAAACCACAGTAGTTTTCCACGGCCCGCCTTTGCATAATTAAATTTCGTGTTATTTCATTGCCCGATATGGGTCTCGACCATTGATATGGGATTCTTCAAGATCCACGGTCTATTGGATCATCTCCCCTGCACTCCCACTCTATTTGTCCACATGCCACCATATATGTCTCGGGCTTCCAAATTGCGCCATGTCTTCACATCGCTTTAGTCCTCTACTAAATTTAAAACTCAGATTTCAAGCATAATTGTTATGGTGATAACATAGGCTCCAACTGGGGATTCTATCCTCCCTATGAGGTAGCAAAGAACTATAGACCTGGTGCCTTCTTTGTTGTGTCACTTTCAAAATGTGTGTGTGCATCATGTTACGTCTTGGAGACTGAATGCCAAATCTTAAAACTGGATTTTGAAAACCGCTCTCAACTAGATGTTGAAAAATACCACTAGGATCTAACTGTACATACTAATGAAAAAACAATGCTTGAACAAAAAGCTTATTCACACACTCCTACCTACCCTAACTACTGAAAAGGACTATCAATCAAGTGAAATCATAATTCCAATGCAACCATGAAAACATTCTGTCCACTGTTCATTTTCTTTGCACTTGTTTTCTCCAAAGCTTTTTTGCTGGTGATTCATTCAAAATTTTACCTATAAGTCCAAATCTTAAAAATTTTGAAGAGCCTGGACTGTTCACTCCTTCCAACAAGATCACAAATGGATCTTCTAAAATATGCACAAAATAAGCATCATGTTTCACTCCTTCCACTGCTTTTTTGTTATCAGGTGATTGAACTTGTTGACTTCTATTAAAAAACTGACATATTTGTTGAGAAGTCTGGGAGTAAGAATTTCTTGAGTTATAAGGAAACCATGAATGGAGAACATCATCCGGTGTAAAAAAACTCATATTTGATACAAACATTGATTTGTTGCAATCCACTATTATTGGTAGATTCTGACTGTAAAACTTTTCCATATAACGTGTCTTGGGATCATGAGTCATATGAAAGAATGTTTCCTTTTTAGGAGTCAAGACAAAAAAGTAAGCTTCCTCTACAAGTGTTTTTTCATTGTTTGGAGTCTCCATATATGAAGTCTCAAAATTTCCATCCATGTCTAGGCCGCTTAGAAATAGGATCACTACGTCATTTTCAAGGGAAGAAAGGCAACCTTGAAATACTTTGTCTTGCCGGGAATATTGTCGAACATCTACATTAGTTTTAGGAGAGGGAAAATGTTCTTTAATAACAATTCTTTGGTCAACTTCTTCTTTAATCTGATGGTCAGGCACAGGTTGCAACTCCAAATTGAAATACCTTTCCAAGTAATGATCGTTTAATGCATGTGAGTGTAGTTGGTGTTCTTCAATGGTAACAATCTTTTCATGTAAAAAAGTACTACTGTGAATGCAGTCAGAACTCCCTGTTTCCTCTAGAATCTCATGATTTGCTTTTAACCATTCAAATGAAGAAAAACATAATGGAAGAGAGCTTTTATTTATAAGTCCATTGCTTTCTTCACTTTCAACGTTGTGCTTAGATTCTTTCTGACATGAAACATTATAGACATTTTGTTTCAATAGTTCAAATGAGGAAAAACATAATGGCCAGGTTCTATTACCTGACTCAAAACCTTTTTTATTTTTTCCACTGTAGTCATAGGTGCCTTTTTCAATTTCTTTGGATTGTTGGACATGCTCATTTGCAACTTTATCTTCGACCAATGACAACACTTTTGAATTTACAAGATCTTCTACAAAACAAGCAATAGGGTCATCAAGTGCATGAGAAGAGTGTTGCATTATCTCATCAATTTGTTTCGTTGGTTTAGTGTGGTTTTTCATAAGCACAAATTCGTTTTCCTCAATAATGATCTCAGAATTTTCTTTCAACAATTTAAATGCAGCAAAGCACAGGGGTAGAGAATTTTCTTCAACTGATCCAATACTTTTCTCCTTGTAACTATGATACATAGGTTGATTTATCTCACTGTATTGCTTAAAAGAGACGTCTTCAACATTACAATCATCCTCATATTTGTCATATACAAGCAAATCAGCAACATATGCAACATTGTCTAACAAGAACAAACTTGGAACCTTGATATGTTCTTCAACAAACTGATTTACAAACTCATCGTCTTGAATTTTTATGAAAGAATACAAAATAATCAGCCCCCAACTTATCTTGGGACAGAGAAACAACTAAATCAACACCTCCTCTTTCAACAAGTGGGAAATTTTTTTTTGCAGAATCATTTGCATTAAAAATTTCGAGAGGGCATATGCTTTTATCAAATTTCCGCTCAAGATTTAAATTAACCATTTTTTGTTCATACTCATTGTCAGTTTCTTTAGCATCTAACTTGTCATCCTGAACCTATTCACATGCTTGAATATTGTGTTGAATCTCTCGATAATCATTAAACATTTGTTGTAAGGACCCAGATCTCCTTTCCATCATAATAAAAGACAAATTTGGATGAAGAGTTGTTGTATAATGGAGCATGGCAACAACTTCAGTGGGTTGAATTTCTTTGGGAAAATTGTAATAAATACTGGAAAAGATTCTACTGAATATAGAAATAGTTTCATTGCCATGTCTTTTCAAGGCATAGAACTCTGTAAGTTGTAGATCTAAAGATTTTTTCTTTCCCCAAAACTTAAAAAAAACACTCTTCAACTCCTCCCATGAGCTAATTGTGTCTGGATACAAATGTTTGAACCAGTTTTTGGTGTCCCCTTTCAAGGATTGAGAGAAGGCCCTCATACAGAAATCATCATGGTCAATCTCAAACAATTCGACAAAATGTTCAAACCCTTGGATGTGCTTTTCAGCTGAGATGCCATCAAGTTCCCCGTCAAACATAGGTAGATACTCATAGTATTTTGGAGGGAAATCATGGAGAACTTGGGGTAACTTCAAGGGTGTGTATCTATGTTGGGTCTTGGAGGACGTTGGAGCAAGTACAGGAGGGGAAATATCATCCTTGGCTTCATAGGGCTCATCAACGTGGTCATGATCATCACATAGCCCAGATGGATTTTTTTTATCAAAATTAGTGATACAGTGAGGATATGCATGCACAACTTTAAGAGGATGAAATACAATTTCAAGATTCTCAAGATCATCATTATAATGCAACAGGTAAAGAAAAACTTGTCTAGTATTTTCATGAAAGGACTAGAGGCAATTTATAACAAATAGTAAAATTCCTTGGAAAGAATCCCATTTTAAGTACCAGTTTTCTTCCATAATGCCTTTTCATATCTATGTCAAGGGATCTCATCTTCCAGTGGAGTAACCAATGATGTTTTGGAAGGTGGATTCTGCATTGAGAGTGTATTCGCCATTAAAAATTAAAATTTTTTGGATTCTTCTACCAGTGGAATCACCTTCAAACTGATTTTTTGATGTGTGGAGTTGCCAATGATGTTTTGGAAGATGTATTCTACATTAAGAGTGGAGTCGCCATTGAAAATTTAAAATTTATAGATTCTTCTACCAATGGAATCACCTTCAAACTGATTTTTTGATGCGTGGAGTCGCTAGAGTAGGGATACAACCAATATGTGCCTAAGTGTCTACTTCTCTTAGACCTTAGAACTCAATCGTGTCGTTCTTTGTAGGGAAAATTTACCAATTTCATCCCCGACAACGACGCCAGAATGTTAGCACTTTGTAAATTTCGTCTGGCTGAATAGACAAACAACAGAGGTAACTGTTTCAACTAGCTTTAGAGATAAGTTACTAGCCTGCTCAACTCAAAGAGGGCTCTCTCATGTCACTGAGTATTCCTTTGATGGGTAATGGCTAGATAAGGTTTGTTTTGGGGGGTTTTGATAAAATTGTTGAACAAATGAAGATAGCATTTGGGATATGGAGTCAGGAATGAATGATGCATCGACAAATCATGAAAACTATTAAGAGGAAAAGGCTAAATGAGGCGATGATTTTGAGTTTATATTTGAGGTTTGCATGGCAGCAAAAGAAAAAGAAACATATAAATGCATCCGAGCATATTAAAATTAATTCTGAATTGGTTAAGAGGAAATACACAACCTAAATTTCTAAGCCAAGAGCATCGTGAGATGAATTATGGGCTTTTGAGTCTCCAATTTAGATAAATGAAAGTGTAAATGAAATAAGAGATCACAGGAATTACATACTATGAAAGAATACATAACTCATATCACAGCCAATTAAAATCTTTCCGTAAATAGTTCAAAAATATGCTTTTGCATTTGTATATTCATTCTAGCTCTATAGTTTTACAAAGTCTTCCTACTCAGAGGGCAGGCTCCTCTTTTCTCCATGCTTTCTATATCCTTGGGATGATATATATATATATATATATATATATATATATATATATATATATATATATATAAAGGAGTTACTTGTGGAATTCAAAATGATTAAACTTCCCATAATTCTAAAAATAGAGGTCAGTTACAAAAAAGAGTAATGTATAACAACAATTCTCCCACTTTAAAGGGATCGTTATGAACAGGTCTAACATATCTGGGGATTTTCCTTTAAACACCATATGTCCAAAATTTTCTGGAACATAATCAATTCTACTTGAGAATTCATTCTCGCTTGGTAATTTCCTCCTTTAGAGTGCTCAACCAGGCTAGTTGATTTTCTCCAATGCTCTCAACCGCCTCCGCTCTGATTTCTGTCTTCTGTCATTTGCTTCACTTCTTCTTCACTGCTCGCTTGTAGAGTTTGTCCACGTGTCTGTTGGTGATTAGGTCCTTCATAACAGGATTTGATCTGACCCCTGATTCTGGTTCTGTCACAGGATCAATATGGAATTTGGTTGCTAATATATGCGCAGTCATCCTTTCTTTCTTACTCATTGATAAACTTGCCATGTTAGTTGAAAACTCTATTTTACTGGATACTGTTTGATTCGCTTGGTCCATGTATTCCAATTTTGCAGAGACCACGCTTTTTGTTTTCCTTAACTCTATAGAAATCTGAAATTCAATCCAGTTTCAGATTATTTTGCTTATGAATGAGACGACGATTGCCTGGAGTAGAATAACGCCACCCATATTTGAAGATCGGTAGTCCTCGAGTTCTAATCATAAATTACTGACAGGATTACTTGCAGGCACGTTGGCTCACCATGCTTCACCAATCTGTTTTGAATGATGATCCTTTGAGTTAGTTATTCGACGATGTTCACCTGACATTTCCAGACGGGAAGTACCTGAATGAGTGACGTGAGGTGATTTGAATATCCGTCACCTTCCCCCACATGAAATGTTGATTTGACATATTAGGCTACGTGACATAAGGGATTTTGGGAAAATGGTTTCAAGCAAACTTCTTTTTTCCCCGATGTACCTTTGAGGGTGCCACGCATCCATGAATAAAACCACAATAGTTTTCCCTGACCCACCTTTGCATAATTAAAGTTTGTGCTATTTCACTACCCAATATGGGTCTCAACCATTGATCTGGATTGCTTCAAGATCCATGGTCTGTCGGATCATCTCCCCTGCGCTCTTGCTATATTTTTCCACATGCCACCATATATGTCCCAGGCTTCCAAATTGTGCCATGTATTCAAATTACTTTAGTCCTCTGCTAAATTTAAAACTCAAATTTCAAGCATAATTGTTATGGTGATAACATATCCTATGCTCTAGGCATAACTTACTGCTGCCAATCCCCTTGGGTTGAGCAAGACCCTTCCCACTCCTATGACTCCCAGATTACCTTTGGAGGTGCCATCAAAGAGGAGGACATGGGATGGTTGAGAGAGTAACCATTCTTGAAACTTTTCCGGAGTAACATGAAGTTGCCAATTTGGTCTGCGACGTTGAGTGTGAGAAGTGGAGTAATGAATTTCCAATTGATTTATCCATTGAGCTTCTTGTCTATCGAGCTGAGCACCATCTAAAATTGAGATTTTTCTTGAGTTAAAGCACTCAACAATTTTATCTCTTAGGTATTTGGTGGTTTTTCTCGGGTCCATAACTTCTTCCAAGAAGATACTTCTGTTCCAAGCCAGCCAGACCTGCCAACACACAAATTTTGGGAGAGAGGGCCAGATTATTTTGAGGACCGGTTTGTTGAAGAAGGATTTTTTATAGTAATAGATCCAGTTGCCTAACAGTTTTGAGATTTCACCTGGCCAATTAACACTATGGGAGAGGTTTTTCAAGATCCCTTGCTAAACTTTTTTGGAGAAATTTCAATTAAGGAATAAATGAGCTATGGTCTCCATGTGGTTTTTGTAGAGGACTGTTGTGCTACTTATATGATTAGTATAATGCAATCATTAATTATCAATCTAGGATTCGTAATCAAAAGAGTTACAAGACACCAGTAAGAAAGGTAATTCTAATGTCATGAGTATAGAACTATTCTAAATTATGCATGCTGGAAACAAATCAAACTAGCAAACCGAAACACACTTTGGTTGTCTTTCATAGAGAGGCTATCTACTCCATTATGGCACATGCAAGTATGAGATGGAGTTCTTTTGATAGATCAACTCTGCTATCTGACCTAGAAAGTTAACTATGCAATCACACTTCTGAAAGGGAAATCACACATCATGTTAAGAACCAAACATCAATATAGCATAGAAAAACCTCAGGAAAAGTACTCAACACCTTGAAAAAGAGATAATTTCAGATGATAAGCCTCTTCGAGGGGGAAACCTCCTTTTACCCCACTTAAATGTTCAAGTACAAGATGATTCAAAATGAAAATGTCTCCTTGGTATATATAGGAGACTAGG
>ML789750.1:273623-288256 GCA_009831015.1 Picea engelmannii
TAGCGAAAATTCCATGGTGTCTCAGATGTAGCAGCGAAACCCCAAGACCTTGAGCTCTGATACCATATGTTAAGAACCAAACATCAATATAGCATAGAAAAACCTCAGGAAAAGTAATCAATGCCTTGAAAAAGAGATAATTTTAGATGATAAGCCTCTTTGAGGGGGCAACCTCCTTTTACCCCACTTAAATGTTCAAGTATAAGATGATTCAAAATGAAAATGTCTCCTTGGTATATATAGGAGACTAGGAGGTATAATTACAACTAATGGCCTAAAGAAGACATAAATAAAATAGAATTACTAATACAATATGCCCCAATTAAGGGGTAATGAGCCAATATTAGGGCTTAACACATCAATCATCAAGACATAACATGGGTAGTTCAATAGTCAATATACTAAGTATGTTGTGGTTCACAATGTGTTGTTGTGAACTTCACTAGTTCTCCTTAAAATACGTCTGACTACTGCTGCCAACATTCATATCCATGAAACAAAATCAAATCCATAAAACAGAGAGAGCATATGCAAAATAGAGTAAGTAAAGATCTCTAAACAATCATATAATCGAAACTCTAAACTAAACTATACTACTATCATCTGAAAGGATGAAAGCTTCAGCTAGTCTAACATCTATACTATTGAAATCAACTACTAACACTAATCTATAAGGATGCTGACCTTTGTTGGGCAGTGGGCCCTTGCTACTTCAATAGGACAATGACTAGAGTCTACAGTAAAATTGCTTTCAATCCACACATTACTCTTACTCAAACTTCAAAACATAGAATCAAACTATGCTAACAACTCAACTCACATTCATTCATAAATGATCAAGACATGGAGATAAATGACATCCTTCTATTAAACTTCAACTCAGAATATGGTCTACAATATGTAACGTTGCTTCATATGCTGTGTTATGCTAATTCTCTACTACCTCCACCATCCTTGCCATGACTATTTAAACAGTCTTAGTCGTGAAACACAAGGAGGTGAAATCTTTAGTAGATTAGTCAATTTCCAAATTTACATATTTGGTTACATATTTTAAGCTTCATCCTCATGACATGAAGAGTATGAGGATGAAGCAAAAACAAACTAGCTTAACATAGCCTTGCTATAGCTTTGATGATTCAACAAACATCCAACAATTATCTTGGTCACGATCTGGAGCTAAACTTGGTATATTTTGTTTCCTGTATTGGTACCGGATCGTGACAGGTGAGATTTGGTAAATGGTACGGGATCCGAACAGTACGCAAGTGGTTGGTACGGGACTAGAATAGTCTGTGGCTGTTGGTATTGGATCACGACAGTGAATAGTTCTGTACTGGATCTGAATGGAAGGTGCGCTTGGTACCAGATTCAGATAGTGACAATTTGGCGCATAAGTACCAGATGGCTGATCTGACACAGAAATGATGGAATCATCTAGAGGTCAAAGGTTACACGTGGCAATTTAAAACATTAGTACATGAAACATTTAGTCTCCTAGCTCAATAAACCACAAAATGAATGAATTCAATTATACTTTACCTTATGAGCTCATCAATGGCTAACGATAGTGTTCTTTGTCATTTATCCAAGCTTAGGTAGGACAAAAGGTATAAATGAGGAGTATAATAGGGTAGTGTGGATGTCAATTTAGAGGCTCAAAATTCCACTATGCCAAAATCATTGCATGTCCTCATGCAACTGAAACGAACTCAAAATTTTTCAAAATTTGAGACTCCATTATTTTTACTCCTGTGGATCAATGATGTTGATGGCTGAGGCTTCTGTTTTCAACTCCCTTTTTATGAACCTAACGTATTGTAAGAGTCATAGTACCTTATTGAGCTTATTAGAAGTCTCTTCATGGTCATATTGAAGTTGTTGGCTAGTTGCCTTCAGTTGCTCATTTACCTTTTTGATATACCTGTCCAGTAGTTGGTATTCCTTCACTTCTTGTTTGAGTTCCTAGTTTTTCTTTTGCATCTCCCCAATCTTTTTCTTCATCTGTTCTTTTTTTAAGGTCCTTGTTGACCCCATTATTTCTGGCTGGGTGTATTCTCTTTCCTCCACTTCCTCCCTCATCCCACATAAAGTAATAGTAACTTGTTCCTCAGTCAATCTAGGGATGTCATCTTGGACTGATAGGTCTTCAGAAGGGGAGGTAAGATGTATTGGGTCTTCATGTGTATGAGGACTAACAACTGCTTTTCCTTTCTTTGCCATGATCCTTGTGGTTCTTTTACAAGGGGGTAATGGATCATAGGTGCTCACAATCTTCCTTTTCTTCTTTTCTATTTGTGGAATGGTTACAGGGAATTGTTCTATAGACCATTCATCTTTATTTTCTGAGCTATTCTTATTTTTCCTCATAGTTTTTGTCTTATGACCCTTCTCCTAAAGTGATACTGTTGAGGTCTCCTCCACTAATTTGGATTTACCTTTTAATTCTTGATTTTGAAAAATCTTATCGACTGTGGAAGAGGGCCTTTCTTGTTTACTGGCTTTATCTTTTTGGCTCACTGTTATGGAGGATGATGGATTTACGTTATATTTCTTTCCCTTTTTCTCTTGAGGTTCCTTATATTTCTCTGGAGTAGGATGGGCTCCCTCTAAAGTTTTGTTTTTTGTGGGAAGGTGTTGAGTGATGAGGATTTTCCAGCTAATCCCTTGCTTCCTGATTTCATGTATAACTAATATCTTAATAATACCTTGATGATAAATGCTGGTTTTCTCAGCTTTGGATATAGATTTGACACCTCTTACCATCTTATTCAGACTCATCCATAAAAAATATGGGAAATCAATTTCAGGACCTCCTTCAAAGTGCAACAGAAGCCTAAGATGATATATGAAGGTTACAACATACCTGCCCTCACAAGTGAGGAATCATTGAAGACTAGAAAGCATTAGATGATACTCTTCCTTGATATAGTTCTTAGGAATCCCCTTTTTCCAATCAGGGTGTTGATGGTATTCCTTCAGAAATCGTTGGAAAATTTCCTTGTTGATTCCTACTCTGAAATACTTGGCTCCTCTGTTAGGTAATCTCGTGGCTTACCTTAAGGTTTCTTCATTGACTCTTAGCTACATATTGCCTATGTGCACAATCTCTCCATTGTAACCCTGAATAAATTCTTGAGATACCTTCTCATGATAGCCTATGAATTTCTCCAAAAATGGCATCCATCCCGCTCTAGCATACTTATCTCTACATAGTTGGAACTCCTCGGTCTCCCTATAAATCTGGAAGACCGGTTTGTGTCTACTCACAACCATATTTATGAACTGTGTGTGATAATCGGGCCATGGCACAAGGGTTTGGTCAGTTATGAGGGTAAGGGTTTGGTACCAGATATCACAGAGAGGAGTAGGCTCGGAATTGGAGAAAGGTTGGTAACGAAAAAAATATGGTGATGGCGTCAATAACTCAGACGACGAGTTTAAGTAAGATGTTGCAAAGGAAAATTAAGACAAGATGAGGCTCATTTGTATGGATTTGCCACCCAGACAAGACATTTCATTTCTTCTCATTAGTGCAATGATGGGAACATTGGGTGTCGAAGCATCATTGTTGTTTGATATAGGTGATTGGACTTCTGAGCGGTGAATTTGATGTTGAATCGTGACTCATGAAACGAGATACATTCGCAATTTCTTAAGGATGAAGCACGCTCATGGCTCATCATTACTAAACATGCTCCATATTCACACTTTTGATGTGATTTTTCCTTCAATCATTTTGAAGAACTTATGTGATCAGAGGATTGATTAAGGTTAAGCATATGGGTATGAGGGAAGTGAAAGTTAGGTGCATGGTTTTAACACTAAGGTCATAAGATCTAGTATACCTTTTCATACCTATTGTAGTTTTATAAGTAAAGGAAAATAAATAATACCATGTTACCTTTGATTTTACCATTGTATAATCAATACCCATAGCATATGCAATTGCCTTTGTATTTGAAGCTTGCAAATTCTCAAAGTTCATCTTTTTAGGCTGGAGTTTTTTGGAAGCTTGGTATTGGAATTTCCTGTACTTCATGAAACTTTTGTGCTTGTCTTCTTTTGTGTCTGGTTCTATAGGGTTGTAGGGTGAACATGCTGGTTTATGAAGATGAGATGTGAGTCTGAAAATGAGTTCTAAAAGAGCTCTTTGACCCTCCCCCATGCCAAGGATGTTGCATATACTTATGCAAGAAGATTTAACACCCTGTAATATAATGGAAGAAAAATGATAAGAGAAAAGAAACCAAATCAATATTCCAAAAGTACATTTATAACCTAGCATATGATCACATGCCTAAAATATTTGAAATTTCCTTTCTTTTGATGACTTATTGAAAAGGGTAGCATTTAGCAGTGAAAATAGGGAGGTTTTTATATTTTTTCCAACAGAGTAGATCCAACCTAACTTGCTTCAGAGATTTACTATTATTAGATGTTATGGATAAATTTCACAGTATAAGTAGATTAGAGTCCCTAGTTAGGGATCCACTCTTAAGAAGTTTCCTTCTTAGGTAATGTAGGCTTTAGATGTCAGACTGATAAAGTTGACTTAGGGTAATTCTCAGATGGAAATTTGCTTGTAGTAATTATCTTGTTTGTTAATCTGGAGTTTGTATCTCATAAATGTCAACAATGACCTTTTCTTGTAGTGTTCATTTTTTTTTTAGATGACAAAAGTGAATTTTTCAATCAGACAAGTTTAGATGAGACATTTCTCAACCAAAACCCACTGCCAGCAAGCCTGTTCAGTACTCTGGTGGGGTAGTTGTGATAATTAGTGAGAGAAATCCTTTCCCCATGCAGAATGCCCCATTGCCAATAGACATGTTTAGTACCCTGATGGTTTTGCCTAGTCATACCACAGACCGATACCCACTGCCAACATACCTGTTCAGTATCCCAGTGGGTTAGTCTCTTAAACCCTTTTTCCATCGGAGGCTTCTTATCCATAGTCACCTATTTCAATTTTTATTAAAGAGTTCTTTTGCATGGTGACATGGGAGGCTCGTCTGAAAACCTTTTTACAGGCTGGGATGGTATTGGTTTGGAAGGTGTATTCTCTTATTTGAACGTCTTTAAATATTTGTCTGAAGGAAAAATAAACTTATGTATGCATATTATTTCTTTAGAGCGATCCAGATGTATAATTTTGTCTGAGTTTGTCCATAAGAGAATGAGCTAAAGTTACCTTAGGGTACTGATACATCCTTTTCCATAAAAAATTTCCTAGTGTGCCCATGACAGAGAGTCTTCATATACTCATATGTTACTCTTTAGTAAATATAATCCAATGAATACTATTGAAGTCTAGTTAGGGTGAGATAGTTACTTGTAGGCTAATATATTTTTTATCCATTTAATCATGCTGAAATAATGGATAAAGGAAACCTCTAGACTTTGAAGCAGATTATGCATGGTTCTTTTAGGAATCATAGGTAAGGATTATGTCTTCTTTGTCAAGCAACAGAACCAAAAGAAATTAAAAATTCTTCCTTTTAGCTAGCAAAAGAACCAAAAGAAATTAAAGATACTTCCCTTTAGTTAGCAATAGAACGAAAATAAATTATTGCTTCATAAGGGCTGCCATTTGATGCTGCATTCAGCTTCTTGGTTCCATCTTAAGTGGTTACTGCATGGATTCATACTTCATATTAATTGTCATAAGATTTTGAAATATGTGTAGCATTCCTTTGTCAATTAGGTGATGTGTCCTGATAGTATCGTATAAGTACTGGACTTCTGGTACTAGAATTCAAGTACCAGACTTCTGGTATCGGACCAACACAAGAATACTGGTACCAGACCAGAACAGAGTATTGTTGATGCCTACAAACTGATGTTTAGCAATTTCATGAAGGATCAAATAAATTATAGAAATATACTTACAAAGATAAAATGCGAAAGTAAAACAAAAGGAGGTAAGAATCCATTGTTACCTTCAACTTATTAGCAAAACACAATCCACACCTATGTACAAAAGTTTTTAAAAGTAAAAAAATCAATCAATGTGGATCAGTAGGAAGGTCTCCTTCCTTACTGATCACATGCATATTTGAATTCTGTAGTATACGAGTCAGAAATTCCTCTTTTGACAGGGGTTTGTTATAAATTCTCAACCGGTGACCAATCACAAGTAGTGGAGTCTGATGTTTGTCAATTTTCTTTATCCTGATTGAACCATTATCATAGAAAGTGTCAATTTCATAATGTCCCATCCAATGAGTAGTTAACTTACCTTGGAAGTTCTTGAATCCACTGTCATACAACAGGGCCCAATCTCCTTGTTGAAATTTTTTCTTTTTGAGATACTTGTCATGCCATTTTTTTCTCTGCTCTTGAATGAGGGTGGTTCTTTGAAGTGCTTCCTACCTAATTTTTTCCATATCATTAAGCTGTAAGAGTATTTTTTGCTGGGATTCATCCAAGTTCATGCCAACATGTACTGCAGTCCTGAAGGTTTTGATCTAGAATTATATGGGGAGAAGCACCTGCTTCCCATATACCAACTCGTAAGGTGTATGTCCTGTTGTATTCCTCCAGGTGATTCTATAATCCCATAAGGATTCTAGTAATTTTTCAGCCCAATCCTTGTGGTGTAGCTGTACTGTTTTGGTAAGAATGGACTCAATAACTTTGTTGGTAGATTCCACTTGTCCATTTGCCTATGGATGGTAGGGTGTATATTTCCTGTGTTTGATTTGGTACTGTTCTGTAACAGCTTTGACTAGATTAGAGGTAAATTGAGTCCCTTGATCAGTCACAATTTCTCGAGGTACACCAAATCTAGTAAAGATGTCATTAAAAAGGAAATCTACCACTGATTGTTTACTTGTAGCTAGTAAAGATTTTGCTTCAACCCACTTAGTCACATAGTCAGTACATACAAGTATACACTTTTTCTCTTTAGATGTAGGGTTAATGGGCCCTACAAAATCTAATGCTCATTTATCGAAAGGCTCAATGACTACTTGGGCTTCAAGTGGAATTTGGTCTCGTGCAATAGGCTTACCCATTCGTTGGCATTCATCACAATTGGATACATAGGTTTTAACATCTTTGAAAATATGAGGCCAATAATAACTAGATTGTAGAACTTTATAAGCAGTCCTTTTGTCTATGAAGTTTTCTCCACAATGACCATCATGGAAAGCTTGCAAAATATCATGAATTCCATCTTCCCTTACACATCTCCTGATCACCAAATCTAGTCCTATTTTGTAGAGACAATCATTGTGCCACATGTAGTTTGCACTTAGCTGACTTACTTTCTATTTTTCTCTAGGAGACAATTTCTGAGGTATCTTCCCTGTCACAAGATAGTTAGCTACATCTGCATACCAAGGAGTGAATGTAGAAATAGAAAAAAAAATTTCATTGGGGAAGTTATCATCTACTGGTGCGTTATCTCCCAGATGAATCATTCTAGATAAGAAATCAGCCACAAGATTATTCTTACCCGGTCTATCAATAATATTGATATTAAACTCTTGTAATAATAACATCCATCTTGTAACTCTAGGGTTTGTTATAGGTTTGTTCATTAAGAATTTGATGGCTGAATGATTAGTGTGTACAAAAGCTTGATATCCTGTAATATAGTGTCTAAATTTATTGATAGCATGGACTACAACTAACAATCCTTTTTCTATGACCATATAATTAACTTATGTTGGGGACAGATTTTTACTAACAAAGTAAATAGCATAAGGCATTTGATTTTCACTTTGTCCAAGAACTACTCCAAGGCCTGTGTCTGAGGCATCAGTACAGATATGAAAAGGAAGGGACCAATTTGGTCCTCTTAATACAGGGGTAGTTGACAATTTCTGTTTTAGAATCTCAAAAGATACTTGGCATTCATCATCCCAATTAAATTCGGCTTCTTTAGATAGTAACTTGAATAAAGGGGTAGATAAGCTTGTGAAATTGGGAATGAATCTTCTATAGTAGCCAGCATGCCCTAAAAAGCTGCGAACTTCCTTTTGTGAGGAAGGTATTCTGATTTGTGTGATAATATGAATTTTTGCAGGATCAACTCTCATTCCAAAGCCAAAGATGTGATGTCCCAAAACAATACCTTCAGTGAGCATCATTTTTGTTTTTTCATTACTTAGGGAAAGATTAGTTTCCTTACACCTAATCAAGACTTTTTCCAGACTGGTCAAAGCTTCCTGGAAGTCATTTCCATGGACTGTAAAGTCATCCATATAGACTTCTACGCATTCATTGGTCAAGTCAGAGAAAATGGCTAGGACAACCCTTTGAAAAGTAGTTGGGGCATTGCAAAGTCCAAAAGAAAGGACCCTACAAGCATAGGTTCCCCATGGGCAGGTAAAAGTGGTCTTCTCTTGGTCTTTGGGTGTTATTTGTATTTGGTTATAACCACTAAACCCATCCTAGAATGAAAAATACTTCTTTTCGGACAAGGTATCCAACACCTGATCAATAAATGGTAGGGGAAAATAATCCGTATGGGTTCATCCTTCGCTGAGGTTGTCTAATTGGTTTGATTTGGTTATTAGTGTAAATATGATCTGTGCATGTGTCAGGGTGAATTCCTTTCATGTCTGCATAATCCCATGCAAAGACATCAAATTGTCTTTGGAGCATTTCAATTACTTGTGTCTTTTGTTTTGGTTCCAAACTAGAGTTGATATACAAATTTTTTCTTGGGCTAATCTCAAAAAGTTCAATACTTTCTTCCTTCTCTAAGGAAGTCGGTGATAAATTATATAATTGAGTGATATCAGGGTGCCAAGTTTGTTGAAATTCAGAACTGAAAATGTGTGACAATTCTGCAAAGGACCTAGAATATTCAATGCAGTTTGTATCAGCCAAAAATAAACTTAAGACTTGTTCATCCGATTGTTCTTTCATTTCTCTTACTTGTTGAAGTGTTAACAGGGGTCTGATGCAATCTTCCTCCCCATAAATGTTTTCTATCCAAACAAGTATTTCTTGTGCCGGTTGGGCAGGAGGGAAGAGAACAAGTTTTTGGCTATGTATGCCATTGGATATAGTCATCTCTCCGGACCGACAACTGATAAAGGAATCTGTTGTGGCCAACCAAGGGTGACCAAGAACCACAGGGTGTCTTGGTTTGGAGGATTATTTAGAGTAGATGACTAGAAATTCTACTGGATATTCCCAAGAAGCTAGAGTGACTGTGATATCATCTAAACTTTCTGCAGGGCTAATGACTGACTTATTTGCCAATTCTATCATGGTTTGGGTTGGTCTCAACTGGTTGACTTGGAGTTTTTGCATAGTGTCAAAAGGCATTACATTAATTGTTGCACCCAAATCAATGAGTGTGTTTGGTAAGGAAATACCATTAATTTCAACAACGACTATTGGATTCCCAGGGTCATTATATTTATATGGCATTTCAGAAATAAATTCAGATAATTGTCCTACTACCTAAACAAGGAGAGGTTCCTTCTTCTTCCTTCCTGGTTTCTTAATACAAAGATCCCTTATGATTTTGGCATATATGGGGATATCTTTAATGGCTTGCAACAAAGGTATTTTTATACATTCATTTTGTAATTCATCCTCTATATCTTTGTGCAAGGGTGGGTCAGGTTTCTTCACTAATAGTCTTTCGGGGTTGTAACACGCCCACTACCTAATATCAAAATTTTTGGCTGAAATCTCAATAATGATAATTTCTGGAGTCCTACAAGGGTCTAGTGCAGGCGAGTTCTTCCCTGTTCACCTCCCTGTGATCGTGGATTAGGACCACAGGTCAAACGAATCAGGCGCCTTTCACAACTCGTGACCTCGCAAGTCGTGAATCAAAGGCCCTCGAATTTTCTTCACAAATCACCGATACCCGAGATCAAAAAATGGGTATAGATCCTTTCTTAGTTAGCGCCCTCCCCACCAGTAACCGTAGGCTAGGATTAAACGTCAGCGCCTCTCGCAACTCACACCCTCATGAGTTTGTGAGTTGAAATCTCGTGCTCTCCTGTTGCAATCTCCCGAGACACGATAAGTCCACGAAGCATTGACTCCCTTCTCTAGGGGATATGTGTCCACCTTTCAGTCAGGCGGGCCCTACCTTGAGGGTTGCCGGGTGTTCTCTCGTGCTCGGCTCTCGGCACCTTGCTATTCGCAATTTGGAGCACCTAACCTTTGGGCTCTTACCTCGCGAACCTCCGAGTTCACGAGACCTCTTGGATCTCCTGGAACGCGTCCTCAACTATGGATGGTTCGGATCCTCTCGTGCCTTTGCCTCTCACGACTTGGGGCATCCAACTTTGGAATTTTACCTTGCAAGCCTCTGAGGTAGTGAGATCCTTGGATCTCTGCCACCTGTCCTTCTCGGATGGAAAGCCCGAATCCTCTCACCACTTTGCTGCCTCGCGACCTCGTGTCTCGCGACTTTTAACGCCAAATACTCGGGCATTCACCTTGCGAACTCCCAAGATCGCGAGACCTTCCCGATCTCTGCCACCTGTCCTCCTCGGATGGACGGCTCAGATCCTCTCGCAGCCTCGCCGCTCGCGACTTGGAGCGTCCCACTTTTGGACTCTTACCTCGCAAACCTCCGAGGTAGCGAGGTCCTATTCACAAGGGCTTAACCCTCGTTTATTTCCCTATAGATCTAACATCTGTCAGGTGTCCTGGCTAAGATATGACGGTTCAGATCGGTCCCGATGCCGCCTCCTTTCCCCCTGCTCTTTGGGTGTGGAGAAACCAACAACCCAGATATTCTCAGGGAGTCTAAGGTTCTACGAATCGGATCTCCTCGCTACTCACGAAGATAGAGGAAAAAGGGGTTAAGGCAATTTACGTTCTCATTCATTCCTACGATCTAACAATCGTGAGTGACCATAGATTCCCCGACGAGATCTCCTCCATCGATCAATACTTATCCTTACGCTGCTACTTCGGGATTTCGAAGAGGACCATTCCTCTTCATACAGGGTTGCTAAGACTTGCACACCCAAGTCCATTTCCCAAGTCCTTGGTAAGCCTTTCTAAGGAGGGGAAATCTCCGTGCAGAGGTCCATTTCGGTCCCTTCCTGGATATAGATAAGGGAAACGATTTCCCGAGATGGTCTGGATACCTGACTTAGTTCAACCTGGGCATGATTAGATTCATTTTTATCGACGTAAGTCGTGCATGGCTTCCTCTAGTACAAGCGTATGTCCATTAGTTATTATCAAACACTGCACAGACATTCTTACACATAGATCATACATAATTTCACAGTTCTAGGACATATGCATATATATATATATATATATATATATATCATTCTATAAATTTCAAGATACAAATATGTAAAAACACTTATCCGAAATAACACCAGAAATGGTGCAACTGCTGAGAGGGGTGCTCGTTTCCACCCAACCGTAGGCTCAACAACTCCCAACAGATTTACCACTAGCCACCCCCGAGCTGAGACCACGATGCTCTGTGACTGTGTCTCTCTATCTGCCAGTGACCAGGAGCGAAGGTTGCAATCCTTCCTCTCTTCTATCACTCACTCTGCGTAAAAACTGCCAGAGTTCCCCTCGCGTCTGCCCTTTCAATCGTCTCTGTCATACGCCTTATCCTCTTGCAAGGTTGTGTGTGGCACGATTATCCTCGTGCCGTTCAGGCCTGACGGCTCTACGGATGGGCG
Organism: Picea engelmannii; assembly: GCA_009831015.1. Lineage (NCBI taxonomy): Eukaryota > Viridiplantae > Streptophyta > Pinopsida > Pinales > Pinaceae > Picea > Picea engelmannii. Next base: position 285,266 of record ML789750.1, read on the forward strand.
GTCTACCATCCCATCCCTCATCAAGCCATCCGCCTACCAGCTTGTGAGGTATTGACTTTCAGGGCCAGCGAGTCGCTTTTGGTTCTCCGGGCCAGTGGAGTCCAAATACGGTATTAAATTATCGGTGGAAGTTAATGCCACCTTTTTCAAGTGCCTTCCACTGCCATTGTGGTCTCTTTTCTGCACATCCCCTCTCAGCAGTCCTGCAATAAATTCAAAATATTATTCACATTCATTGACCTCTTCCTGTAGGTCCATTTACATCACATATTCATACTTATGAGTTTTCCATAGTCCTTGGCCAGTCCAGTTATATTTACAATCTGGGGGAAACAGGGTGTTACAATTCCCTCCCCCTTAAAGGGAACATTGTCCTCGATGTTCTTAGCTACTAACGTTAATTACATGTACAGAAGTAAACAAAATCGGATATGCCTGTCTCATGGCATCCTCCATTTCCCATGTAGCCTCATCTGAGCCAAAATGTTTCCACTGCACCTTGACCTGTGCAATGGTTCTATTCCAGAGTCGGGTTTCCCTTCTGTCCAATATGCATTGGGGTTCTGGCAAGAATTCTTCCTCCGGTTCCACCTGGATCACAGACCAGTCAATTATATGATTAGAATCATGTACATATTTCTTCAATAATGAAACATGGAATACATTATGTGCTTTTACTATGGGAGGAAGTGCTAGCCGATAGGCTACAGGTCCCCCTCAGTCTAGAACCTCAAAGGGTCCACAATACTGGGGTGCCAATTTGGCACAAGCTCCCATTTTTAGGGAACTCCTTCTGGGCTTAATTCTGAGGTATACATGATCTCATGTTTGGAACTCTCTTGGAGTTCTCTTTTGATCAACATAACTTTTCTGTCGGTTCTGAGCGACCTTCAGATTTTGTTTTATCTGAGTCACTTGTTGTTCCATTTCTTTCAACATGTCGGGTCCAAAGGAAATCCTATTTACAGGATTGCTCCAGCTGATTGCGGTATTACATTGTCTACCATAGAGGACCTCGAATGGGCTCATTTTTAAGGATGCTTGATAGCCGTTGTTGTAGGCAAATTCTACCAATGGCAGGTAGTCTTCCCATTTCCTGGGTTGATGCATTACATGCATCCTTAACATATCCTCTAATATCTGATTCAATCTTTCTGTCTGTCCATCGGTTTGAGGGTGAGAGGCGGTGCTAAACAATAGCTTGGTCTCCAAACCTGCCATCAGTGATTTCCAGAAATTGGAAGTGAACTTTGTGTCTCTATCATATATTATCTCCCTCGGCATGCCGTGAAGTTGGAACACCTCTTTCATGAATACTTGTGCGATATCTATCACCTTGCAGGTCGATTTGACGGGGACGAAATGAGCGGACTTGCTCAATTTATCCACTACTACCATAATGGCGTCATTCTGTTTGGTTGAAGTTGGTAATCCAGTGATAAAATCCATGGAGATGGTTTCCCATTTCCATTCTAGGATGGGTAAAGGGTGTAATAGTCCTGCTGGGTGTCGATGTTATACTTTAAATTGTTGGCATTCTATGCATTGGGCCAAATACTTGGCTACATCCTTCTTCAATCCCGGCCAGTAAAATTATTTTCGGGTGGCAGTAATCATTTTCTGATATCCTGGGTGACCGGTGTAGGGTCTTTTATGTAGTTCATCCATGATGAACCTCTTCAAGTCATCACAATTGGGAATGTACAGTCTATCTATGTAGGTGAGTAGACCTCCTTCAGTCGTCTGATAGCCTTCGTATTTTACTCCAGCGGGTTCTTGCTGTAGGTACGGGGTCACATTTCGGACGAAGGGATATGTTTCTTATGCCTCCTTGACTCTGTGCTTGACATCTGTCTCGCAGGTACTCACTGCTTCCAGGTGAATTGTTCTCATGCTTCTTCTAAGGGCATCGGCCACCCTATTCTCCTTCCCTTTGATGTGTTTGATTTAAAAATAAAATTCGCTAAGGAGGGCCATCCATCTAGCTTGTCTAGTATTGAGCTTGGGTTGATCAAATAAATACCGTAATCCACAGTGATCTGTCATAAACACAAATTTCCTCCCCAGGAGGCAATGCCTCCACATTTTTAAGGCATGCACTATGGCAGCCAATTCTAGATCATGAGTCACATAGTTGACCTCATGTTCATTCAATTTTCAGGATTCATAGCAGATCACCTTTCCTTCCTGCATAAGGACTCCTTCGAGCCCTTCTTTACAGGCATCTGTGCACACAAGGAAGTCAGATTCTGGGTCAACAATTTTCAACATGGGTGCATGGGTTAGTAGATGTTTCAAGGTTTGAAATCTTTCTTCACATTGCCGTGTCCACAGAAATTTTGTTCCCTTCTTCTGGAGGGCAGTGATTAGACAACCAATCTTGGAGAAATATTTTATGAATCTCCTATAGTATCCCACCAATCCCATAAAGGATCTAATGTCTGAGACATCCTTTGGGGTAGGCCATTCCATGATAGACCTGATCTTGTTAGGATCTACTACTACCCCTTCCTTGGACAGAACATGTCCCAAGTAGTGTACTTGTTTCTGGAAGAAGTCACACTTGCTGAATTTAGCATAGAGCCGATGCTCTCTTAGCACTTGTATCACAAGTCTAAGATGCTCTTCATGTTCTTCTCTACTCTTAGAGTAGATTAAGATATCATCAATAAAAACTAGTACACATTTATCTAGGAATTTACTGAGTACATTGTTCATTAAGCACATGAAAGTAGCAGGGGCATTGGTTAACCCAAATAGTACTACCACAAACTCATAATGGCCATACCATGTCCGGAAAGCGGTCTTATGGATGTCTTCACCCTTGATTCGGACTTGATGGTATCCTGATCTCAAGTCAATCTTTGAGAAAATAGACACACCTCCCAACTGATTGAATAGATCATCGATCCTGGGCAAGGGGTATTTGTTCTTTATGGTTACTTTATTAAGTTGTCTGTAATCTATACACAGTCTAAGGGTGCCATCTTT
>ML789750.1:288716-347929 GCA_009831015.1 Picea engelmannii
TTTTAGGGGCTATATAACTCAAATTTGAACCAGGGTCAATCAAAACAGATACCAGATGGTTGAATATCATACCTTCTATTTCCACCATTGAAGCTTGGTGGTCATCTTGGTTATTATCCAATGCTGCATAGATTTGCGACACACTTCTTACCACATCATTGACTGTGGTAGCTTCCTGCATGTTATAAATTTTCTGACTGTTCTGCTGTCGGAGTGGACAATCTCTCCAGAGATGATCTCCTCTGCAATCCCAGCATTTCAAAGGTCTTCTCTTTGGGTTATCCGTCTTTAATGGTATAGGTCCAGAAGTTTTATTTCCGTCCGTCGAGGGAAAGTTCTGCTGGAGTACACTCCGGGTTGGAAAGTTCATTCTGTGGTTCTTCTTGTAGTTTTTAAATCCCAAGGATTTGGCCCCTTTCTTCTGAAATTTTGAACCATTCTTTTGTTTCCAGTCTCCACGAGACTCTGCCTGAGGCCCATATTGGTCATGACAATATGTTGCCTTTCGTCTAGTGTCTTCTAGGGTCTTTGGCTCGTTGAATTCGATTCGGTTCCGGTATTCTTTGGGTAGCCCACTGATGAAGCGTTGGGCCTTTTCCTTCTCTGCTTTGATGTAGGGGACATATCTTAGTAAGTCAAGGAATTTGTTGACATACTCCTCCATAGTAAGATGTCCCAGTTTGAGTTCATAAAACTCTTTAGCCTTCTTGTCGAAATACCTTTCGGAAAAATACTTCTTCCGAAAGTACTTCTCGAACCGTTTCCAACACAGGTCCTCCTCGCGGACCCCTTTCATATTCTTAAGGTCTTCCCACCAGATGGAAGCCTTTCCGTTTAGATTGAAAGTGGCCACTCGGGCCTTCAGGTTCTCTAAGAAATCATGGACTCTGAAATATTTCTTCAGTCCAAGTAGCCAAGCCTTAGCCTCCTCTCCCTTCTTTATCTCGCCATCGAAGGAGAGAGGTTTGGCCTTTTTGAATTCCTCAAATCTATGACTCTTAGAAGTCTTTTTTCTCTTCTGTTTCTTTTGAGAATAGGAACTAGTCCTGCTGCTGGAAGAGCCTTCTGAATCGTCAGCTTCCTTCTCAGTGGAATCGTCTGGCACTGGTCCTTTACCTCTGGGGTGGACCTTTCTGGATGTGCTTCTCTTAGTGTGACCGCCGACATGACTACGATTCTGCATCTCAGGTTCATGCTGCATCTGTTGCTGTAGGTCAGATAAGCTCTACAGTAGAACTGCATTAATCTCGGTTTGCTTTTCTTGTTCCTTCATCATTCTTTCATTGTCAGCCTTGCAGCTTTGCAATTCAGCCATGAGACTCCTCACTGTCTCAGCTAAGTCTTGAGGGGTTCCTATTTCTCTTCTTTCGTCTGACTCTTCACCTCTATTGTGAGAGCCTTCTCCCACCTCTTGGTGAGTCACCATTCTTCTGCGTTTGTAGATTCCCGCAGTTGATCGTCCGCTTGAGTGAAAAGACAAACGCTGACTATTAGTTAAGAGTTAAATTCATTTTTACAAAGGGTGCATAAATTCATATCTCTTTCACATGCACAAACAGTCGGGTTTTTATTTTCCAGGTTCTTAATCCTGGGTAAGATAGTTAAGTCAGGGGTTTACTCCTCATAGGAGTGTTTTGAACGGGGTTTACACGCGACTCGTGCATGAGCCCAATCAGGCCGAGTGTTGTAACCATGCTCTGATACCAATTTGTAACACACCCACTACCTAATATCAAAAATTTTGGCTGAAATCTCAATAATGATAATTTCTAGAGTCCTACAGGGGTCTAGTGCAGGCGAGTTCTTCCCTGTTCACCTCCCTGTGATCGTGGATTAGGACCACAGGTCAAACGAACCAAGAGCCTTTCACAACTCATGACCTCGCGAGTTGTGAATCAAAGGCCCTCGAATTTTCTTCACAAATCACCGATACTCGAGATCACGAAATGGGTATAACTCCTTTCTTAGTTAGCACCCTCCCCACCGGTAACCGTAGGCTAGGCTTAAACGTCAGCACCTCTCGCAACTTGTACCCTCGTGAGTTTGTGAGTCGAAATCTCGTGCTCTCCTGTTGTGATCTCCCAAGACACGATAATTCCATAGAGCATTGACTCCATTCTCTAAGGGATACGTGTCCACCCGTCAGTCAGGCGGGCCCTACCTTGAGGGTTTCCAGGTGTTCTCTCGTGCTCGGCTCTCAGCACCTTGCTATTCGCAATTTGGAGCACCTAACCTTTGGGCTCTTACCTCGTGAACCTCCGAGTTCAAGAGACCTCTTGGATCTCATGGCACGCGTCCTCAACTATGGATGATTCGGATCCTCTCGTGGCTTCGCCACTCACGACTTGGGGCATCCAACTTTGGACTTTTACCTCACGAGCCTCTGAGGTAGTGAGATCCCTAGATATCTGCCACCTGTGCTTCTCGGATGGACAGCCCGGATCCTCTCACCACTTTGCTTCCTCGTGACCTCGTGTCTCGCGACTTTTAACACCAAATACTCGGGCGTTCACCCTGCGAATTCTCGAGCTCGCGAGACATTCCCGATCTCTTCCACCTGTCCTCCTCGGATGGACGACTCAGATCCTCTCACAGCCTCGCCACCCGCGACTTGGAGCGTCCCACTTTTGGACTCTTACCTCGCGAGCCTCCGAGGTAGCGAGGTCCTATTCGCGAGGGCTTAACCCTCGTTTATTTCCCTATAGATCTAATGTCTGTCAGGTGTCCTGGCTAAGATCTGATGGTTCAAATCGATCCCGATGTTGCCTCCATTCCCCCTGCTCTTTGGGCGTGGACAAACCAATGACCCAGATATTCTCAGGGAGTCTAAGGTTCTACGAATCGGATCTCCTCGCTACTCACGAAGATAGAGGAAAAAGGGGTTAAGGGAATTTATGTTCTCATTCATTCCTACGATCTAACGGTCGTGAGTGACCACAGATTCCCCGACGGGATCTCCTCCATCAATCAATACTTATCCTTACGCTGCTACTTCGGGATTTCAAAGAGGACCATTCCTCTTCATACAGGGTTGCTAAGGCTTGCACACCCAAGTCCATTTCCCAGGTCCTTGGTAAGCCTTTCTAAGGAGGGGAAATCTCCGTGCAGAGGTCTATTTCGGTCCCTTCTTGGATACAGATAAGGGAAACGATTCCCTGAGATGGTCTGGATACCTGACTTAGTTCAACCTGGGCATGATTAGATTCATTTTTATGGACGTAAGTCATGCATGGCTTCCTCTATTACAAGCGTATGTCCATTAGTTATTATCAAACACTGCACAGACATTCTTACACAGAGATCATACATAATTTCACAGTTCTAGGACATATGCATATATATATATATATATATATATATATATATATATATATCATTCTATAAATTTCAAGATACAAATATGTAAAAACACTTATCCGAAATAACACCAGAAATGGTGGAACTGCTGAGAGGGGTGCTCGTTTCCACCCAACCGTAGGCTCAACGACTCCCAATGGATTTACCACTAGCCACCCTTGAGCTGAGACCACGATGCTCTGTGACTGTGTGTCTCTGTCTGCCAATGACCAGGAGCGAAGGTTGCAATCCTTCCTCTTTGCTATCACTCACTCTGCGTAAAAATGGCCAGCGTTCCCCTCGCGTTTGCCCTTTCAATCATCTCTGTCATACGCCTTATCCTCTCGCGAGGTTGCATGTGGCACAATTACCCTCACGCCGATCAGGCCTGACGGCTCTACAGATGGGCGGTCTACCATCCCATCCCTCATCAAGTCATCCGCCTACCAGCCTGCGAGGTATTGACTTTCAGGGCCAGCGAGCCACTTTTGGTTCTCCTGGCCAGTGGAGTCCAAATACAGTATTAAATTCTTGGTGGAAGTTAATGCCACCTTTTTCAGGTGTCTTCCACCACCATCGTGGTCTCTTTTCTGCACATCCCCTCTCAGCAGTCCTGAAATAAATTCAAAATATTATTCACATTCATTGACCTCTTCCTGCAGGTCCATTTACATCACATATTCATACTTATGAGTTTGCCATAGTCCTTGGCCAGTCTAGTTATATTTACAATCTGGGGGAAACAGGGTGTTACAGGGGTATGGTGGAAGATTAACTTGTTGAGGTATTCCTACGGACTGAGAAGTGATTGGAATAGGAGGGGAGGTCTCTTCTTCTACAGGGGTGGTTTGAGTGTTTTCTTCCTCATAATGTTTACCATTTTATTCATGAATTACTACTCTAGGATTTGATTGATTTACAACTTTCCCTGATCGTAGTTGAATTTCATAGGTGGGAAAGGTTTGAACTTCTGCATTCTGCATAGGGTGTGTGGGTCGATTATTGGGGTTAGGGATTGGCTAGGTAGGGATTGTTGTTGATCTAGGAGGGTTGTAGGTAGCTTAGTTTTGTGGATGTTGATTGGCATTTATAGGTAATTGTTGCTGCTAGTTAGGGTTCAAGGGGACTGCAAATTGCTGTTGTATAGGAGGTGGAAGTAAAGCTTGTATCTATGGTGGGTTAAATCTAGGTAGTAATTGGGAAATGTTTGCAGGATATTGTGGATATGTAGGGTAAGAGGGATTCCCATACACAAGTCCCCTCCAACCTTGTTGCCAAGGTTGAGTTTGAGCTTGTTGAGGTGTTCATTATCGATAGGACATTGGGGAAGGACCCCATTGTTGTTGTTGATATTGTGCATTAGGGTCATAAAATGCATTTGGGTTTTGTGCTCTCCAAGTTCTTCTGGAAGGGTATGATTGTTTTTGTGAGACTCCTCCTCCCCTATACATGGCTTGTAGCTCAAAAAGAGTTGGACACTTAGATGTGCGGTGCTCTAGAGTACACAGACCACAGATTTCTATGACATTTAATGGGCATTCTTTCTCACCATGCTTCTTTCGACATCTAGGACACAAAATTGCTAAAAAAAACTCTTCTTCTTGTTTCTTTTTCAATTTTAGGGTATCTAACTGGTTGCTGATTGTGCTCAAGATGTTTGTTTTAAAGTTCTCTAGTAAGTTTCCTAACTCAATTCTGGTGACAGTCCCTGAGTTGTGTCTTATATTTCTGATAAAAGAATCTCTTGGTGCTTTGCATGTTTTAGCTAGTCCTCTTGAGTATCTTCTACAGTAATCTGCGATCTCTGAAAAAGGATTTTGGTGCACATCTCTTGAACTTAACAAGTTTAAAACTTCTATGTAGTCATCTCTAATGCCTTTCAAAAATACAGTTCTTACTACAGTTGGGTCTGTGGTGAATAATTTTTATTTTTGGTGGTTGTATAAGAACCTTTCTAAGTAGTATTCAGGGCTTTCATCTTCTATTTGCTGCATTTTAAAAATGTCATTTTTAGCATTGTCCTTACAATAGTCTTGGTATTTCTATAAGAATGTATCTTTCATCTGATCCCAAGAGAGAATTGTATTTTCTCCTAAGCTTATGAACCATCTTAAGGCTGAATCTTTCATTGTGGCAGGGAAGAACTTAAGTTTCTAGGCATCGTCTGAGTAGTTATAGCTTCTACATAATATGTCAAAATCGAATAAAAATAAGTCTGGATCTTCAGTTGACATACCTCTGAAAGTGGGTAACAATGATAGTGGGATGTTTTTCATGCTGATGTTTCTGGAAATATCCAAGATTGGAAACCCAAAGGTCTCAGTTTCAATGGCTGCATTTCCTTCTTCTTCTTCCATTTCGCTAGGTGTTCCTCCTCCACTGATGGATGGTTTAGAAACTGGGTTTTGTGTGTCTCCTTCAGCAGACTCACGTTCTATCTGCCCCAATACTGATTCTTTTGTTTTAGGTTCTTCTTCTGGAGCCTCACTGACTCCCCTTGAACTTTCTCCTGTTGAAATTTTTCCTGCACCAGTGTCAGTTGGATTAGTGGGGGGGGGGTTGTTTTTGAATATTTAGAGATTAAAAATATACCTTTATTATCTCTATATATATGCATAAAATGGAAATTTGATTCTTAACTGAATTGAAATTCCTAATTCTACCTAGAAGGTAAGAAGGTGACCTGGATTCGGAGAACCCCACTCTAGTGGCCACGTGGATCTTCGCTCACGTCTTAAACATTTTATCCTCCTCCCTCAAGCAGCCTTTAAAATCATTCAAAAACTATGCAAACAATCTAAGCTAAAAATCACTTCCTACCATTTGCAATTCCCCAGCAGCGGCGCCAAAATGTTGTGCTACTTATATGATTAATATAATGCACTCATTAATTATCAATCAGGGATTCGTAATCAACAGAGTTACAAGACACCAGTAAGAAAGGTAATTCTAATGTCATAAGTATAGAACTATTCTAAATTATGCATGCTGGAAACAAAGCAAACTAGCAAACCGAAATAGACTTTGGTTGTCTTTCACATAGAGGCTATCTACTCCATGATGGCACATGCAATTATGAGATGGAGTTCTTTTGACAGATCAACTCTGCTATCTGACCCAAAAATTTAACTATGCAATCACAGTTCTGAAAGGGAAATCGCACATCAATCATCACACATTAATCATCATGACATAGCATGGGTAGTTTAATAGTCAATATACTGAGTATGTTGTGGTTCACAATGTGCTGTTGTGAACTTCACTAGTTCTCCTTCAAATATGTCTGACTACTGCTGCCAAAATTCATATCCATGAAACAAAATCAAATCCATAAAACAGAGAGAGTGTAACAATCATATAATCTCTAAACAATCATATAATCGAAACTCTAAAATGAACTATATTGCTATGATCTGAAAGGATCAAAGCTTCAGCTAGTCTAACATCTATACTATTGAAATAAACTACTAACACTAATATATAAGGATGATAACCTTTGATGGGCGGTGGGCCCTTGCCACTTCAACAGGTCAACGACTAGAGTCTATAGTGAACTTGCTTTCAATCCACACATTACTCTTACTCAAACTTCAAAACATAGAATCAAACTATGATAACAACTCAAATCACATTCATTCATAAACGATCAAGACATGGAGATAAATGATGTCCTTCTATTAAAATTCAACTCAGAATATGGTCTACAATATGTAATGCTACTTCATATGATGTGTTATGCTAATTCTCTACTACCTCCACCATCCTTTCCATGACTATTTAAATAGTCTTAGTCGTGAAACACAAGGAGGTGAAATCTTTAGCAGATTAGTCAATTTCCAAATTTACATATTTGCTTACATATTTTAAGCTTCAGCCTCATGACATGAAGTGTATGAAGATGAATCAAAAACAAACTAGCTTAACATAGCCTTGCTATAGCTTTGATGATTCATCAAACATCCAACAATTATCTTGGTCATGATCTGGAGCTAAACTTGGTATATTCTGCTTCCTGTATTGGTATCGGATCATGACAGGTGAGATTCGGTAAATGGTACCATATTCGAATAGTATGCAAGTGGTTTGTACCAGACTAGAACAATCTGCGGCCATTGGTATCGGATCGTGACAGTGAATAGTTCAGTACCGTATCTGAATGGAAGGTGCACTTGGTACCAGATTTAGACAGTGACAATCTGGTGCATAAGTACCAGATGGCTGAGATGACACAGAAATGATGGACTCATCTAGAGGTCAAAGGCTGCACGTGGAAATTTAAAACATTAGTACATGAAACATTTAGTCTCCTAGCTCAATAAACCACAAAATGCATGAATTCAATTATAATTTACCTTATGACCTCATCAATGGCTAATGGTAGTGTTCTTTGTCATTTATCCAAGCTTAGGTAGGCCAAAAAGGTATAAATGAGGAGTATAATAGGGTAATGGGGATGTAAATTTAGAGGCTCAACATTCCCCCATGCCAAAATCATTGCATGTCCTCATGCAACTAAAACGAACTAAWTTTTTTTCAAAATTTGAGGCTCCATTCTTTTTATTCCTATGGATCAGTGATGTTGATGGACGAGGCTTCTGCTTTCAACTCCCTTTTTATGAACCTAACGTATTGTAAGAGTTGTAGTACCTTCTTGAGATTATTAGAAGTCTCTTCATTGTCATCTTGAAGTTGTTGGTTGGTTGCCTTTAGTTGCTCATTTTCCTTTTTGATATACCTATCCAGTAGTTGGTATTCCTTCTCTTCTTGTTTGAGTTGTTGGTTTTGCTTTTGCAAATCCCCAATATTTTTCTTCATCTGTTCTTTTGTTAAGGTCCTTGTTGACCCCATTGTTTCTAGCTGGGTGTATTCTATTTCCTCCACTTCCTCCCTCATCCCACATAAATTAATAGTAACTTGTTCCTCAGTCAAGCTAGGGATTTTATCCTGGACTGATAGGTCTTCAGAAGGGGAGGTAAGATCTATTGGGTCTTCAAGTGTATGAGGACTGACAACTGATTTTACTTTCTTTTCCATGCTCCTTGTGGTTCTTTTACAAGGGGGTAATGGATTAGAGGTTCTCACAATCTTCCTTTTCTTCTTTTCTATTTGTGGAATGGTTACAGGGAATTGTTCTATAGACCGTTCATCTTTGTTTTCTGAGCTATTCTTCTTTTTACTCATAGTTTTTGTCTTATGACCCTTCTCCTCAAGTGATATTGTTGAGTTCTACTTCACTAATTTGGATTTACCTTTTAATTCTTGACTTTTAAAAATCTTATCGACTGTGGAAGAGGGCCCTTCTTGTTTATTGGCTTTATCTTTATGGCTCACTGTTCTGGAGGATGATGGAGTTACCTTATATTTCTTGCCCTTTTTCTCTTGAGGTTCCTTATCTTTCTCTGGAGCAGGTTGGGCTCCCTCTACAAGTTTGTTTTCTATGGAAAGGTGTTGAGTGATGAGGATTTTCCAACTATTCCTTTGCTTCCTGATTTCATGTATAACTAACATCTTAATAAGACCTTGATTATAAATGTTGGTCTTCTCAGTTTTGGATAGGGATTTGACACCTCTTACCATCTTGTTCAGACTCATCCATAAAAAATATGGGAAATCAATTTTAGGACCTCCTTCATAGCCACTTGCCACCGTGTGGCCGTGATCTTCCCATCCCCTTTCATCGAAGTTGAGCAGGTTATATGGAGAAGAACCTATCAGTTCTTGGAGTAGTGATTCCACTTGATCGCTGAAAATGCTCGGAGGGTCCCCTAAGTTCCAACTTGTCCACTTTCCATTCTGATTCCAGTTCGAAATGTCATACAATGTATATTTTCGGTTTGCTGTGAGCCATTCCCTGAGTTGGGCCATGCTATCATTTGTTTCTAGAGGCGTTTTGTTGAGGATTTTATCCTCCCATATTTTTATTTTTTTTCCATTTCTAGGTATCCAGTGGAGCTGAGATCAGATTAGGGGCATTGAGGCTGGTAGAAGCTTCCATATGGGGGAACCAATCGAATGATCAAGGTGTCTATCGATTCTTCTCAGGTGGTTATGGTGGAAGTATTTGTTGATCAACGCCCTTTTACACCAAGTGAATTTCCATGTAATTGTTCTCTAGATCATATTAGCTCCCAACACTAGATTAACAAGCGAAGGATCTCTTATTCCTAGTCCCCCAGACTCTTTGGGTTCTCTAAACACCTGCCATTTGACCATATGGTAATTCTTTCTATTGGTTTTTCCTCCTTCCCAGAGGAACTTTTTGATCGACTATGCTAGAGAAGACTTAATCGAGACAAGAGCTAGAAGAGAGGAGAACTGATAGATGGGGAGAGCAGATAACACTTCTTTAAATAGAACCAATCTTCCCGCCAAATTCAACCATTGTTCTCCCCATTGTTCCATCTTGGCCTTTATTTTGTAAGTTATTATAACCGAATCATCCACTGGAACAAAGGAGAGGAAGATCGAGATTCCAAGGTGCTTGAATGATATCCAGTTGATTACTATTGGGTATTGGAGAATTCTCGCTATATTTTCTAAAATTATGGATTTGGTGTTCCAAGCATAGATGTAACACTTTGTTGAGTTCACCTCACATCCTGAGGTTTATAGTAATTGTTCCAGTATAGCTTTGAATCTTCTGGACATGATTGTGGAAGCTCCTCCTATCAAGAAGGTATCGTCTATGAACTAGGCATGATTTATTCGTCTAACTCCCTTGGCTATTCTTATTCCAGGGATGTTTTTATGTTGTCTTTCTTGGTCCAGTCTCCTACCCAGCACCTCATCCATAGGGATGAAGAGGTAGGGTGAGAGAGGGCACTCTTTTATTAGTCCTCTGGAAGCCTTAAAAAAAAGCAGGAGTGTCCGTTGATCAAAGGGGCTATCCAGGGGCTGCTTATATAGGACTGAATCCAATTGATGAAAGAGGGGTGGAATCCAAAATTTCTGAGTTCCTGAAGGAGGAATCTATGGTTGAATCTATCAAAGGCATTAGCCATATCCAACTTGATTACTATGCCCCTTTCTCCTCTCAGTTTACCAGAGTGAACAAATTCTTGGACCAGTATGATATTGTCCCAAATTTGCCTCTTGGGAACAAAGCCACCCTGCCCAGGAGAGATGATTTTTGGGAGGAGAAGTTGAACTCTGTTTGCTATAATTTTTGTAATGATTTTATAAGAAACGTTGCACAAGGAGATGGGGAAGAATCTTGAAAAGGTCCCTCTATTTTTATCTTTGGGAATAAGAGCTAAGAAAGTGGAATTGGTGCCCCCTCCCCCAAGTCTAGAAGATCTCTGGATGTACTGGATCATTCTGATCAGATCATATTTAATGATATTCCAGAATTTGGTAGAAATGAGCCATGAAACTGTCAGGTCCCGGGGCTTTATTAGGCTGGAGGTTATTGATAACGTTTCTTGTTTCTTCCTCAGAAACTTTCTGGATTAGTTTCTCATTCTCATCCTCCTTTATCAACTTGGGAATGTTGGAGAGCGCCTCCTCCCTGTCCTTTTCATTCTTTGCATCTTTTTCTTTATATAGATATGCAAAGTGAGAAATGGATACCTTTTTAATACCTTCAAAAGAAGTGCATGGATTCCCTCCAGGATCTGTTATCTTAGAGATTGTATTGAACCCTTTCCTTGCTTGAAGTTGTTTGTGGAAAAAAGACGTATTCTTATCTCCATCTGAAATCCAAAGAGCACTGGATTTTAGTCTCCATGAGACTTCTTCTCTTCTCATAGAATCTTGAAGGTGAATCTGCAGTTGGATTTCCTCCATCAATAGCTCAAGAGTGACCGACCCAGTTTCAATTTTTTCCATGATGGTGGCCATATGTGATTTTTTTTTCTAAATTTCCACTTTTGGTGCTTTGAAGGTGAGTTTGACCCATTCCCGGATGTCTCTTTTGATTCTTATTAGTTTTTGTTCCCATATGTGCACCAGGGATCCTTGCACCCACTAAGACCAAGAGATGGAGATAAGGGAGTTGAAATTTGGGGCATCTAGCCAGAGTGGGTTGAAACTGAAGGGGATTGGTCCTAGGTCTGGGAAAGGGGAGAATGAAATCAAAATAGGCCGATGGTCAGAGCTGGCCTAAGGGAGAATTTCAAAGGTGATGCAAGAGGAATCTGTGAGAAGGGATTTTCTTAAGAGAAAATTATCTAGCCTGACCGTGATGTGCCTAGGGCCTATCCTAAAGTTTGACCAGGTGAAACAACACCCTCGGGCTTCAGATCAAAGAGGTCAAAGGTGGAAATTAGATCTTCTAGGTGTTCCCTTCCTGGATCCCTTACTAGCAACCCCCCTTCTTTTCCCAAGGATAGAGTGTGGCATTTAAGTCACCAACTACTATGATTTCTCTATTAGATTCCACTTCCAAAATATTGAATAAAAACCTCCAGAAATCTAGTTTTTATGATGAAGATTCGGGACATAAACATTTATTATGGAAAAAAGAGTTACTTGAGGTGTTGTTTCTCAGTTTGGTTAGCATCCAATGTTGAGCTTGGTGGAAATCCAGCGAAGTGAACCTTTTCTGATCCCATAAGGTGCAGATGCCTTTGGAATCCCCCCTGGAGCTTATTTTCTTTCCTTCGCTTGTCTTCCATATGTGTTTGCTTTCACAGAGGACAAAGTCCTCGCTTAATTTGGTCTCCTAGAGAAGTATAACTTGAGGAGAGGAGGAAAAAATTAGTTGATGAGTTGATTCTTTTTTTTCCTTGCCTCCTAGTCCCCTACAATTCCAAGAGACCAAGTTCATTATTTACTGATGGGTTTTTGGGCCCCCCATTTATAGGGTGCAAGACTGGGGTTCTCTTTCGATCCTTTGTGCTCTTTTCTGAAGGAGGAGTCTAGTGTAGATTGGAGCCCTAGATATTTTTCCCTGTAAGCGATTTCTTCCCTTTTTTTGCAGCTTGGCTTCCTTCCTAGTTTTTTAGCATTAGAGATTGAGCTGGGGTTTCTCCCAGGTTCTCCATTAGATTCACCTTGTGATTCTTCTTCTAGGATTATTGGAATGTTTTTTTTTGTCTTCATGCTCTGCCTTGCCTGGGTTTTTTTTCCCTTTTCCTGTAATCGGTGCATGGTGAGCAGTCAGAGGGAATTTTTGGTCCTTTTTTAGCGAGGAAGGAGCCCCTTCTTCTATTGGAGTTTAGTGAGGGTCTCCTTCTTCCTCAGGCTCAAAGAGGGCATCATATCAATTGGTATTTTCTTGTGGAGATTTTCCGCTAGTTGCCTTGGATGGGCTTGAAGCGGTTATGGTCTCCATGGGAGTTGGAGGGGGGGGGGGGTGCTAGTGTTGTTTTTTGGGGCCTCGATGTCACTTATGGGATTTCCATTGTTCCTGTTCTTCTTGTCCATTTGCACCTGCGGGGGATTTGGGGTATCCTTTTTCAAAATGGTCGTATTAATGGCACATTCTACATTTAAAAGGGAGTTGTTCGTAATCGAATTGCTATAGGAATGACCAGTTATTGAGAGTTAACTAGATTGCTTCTAGGAGGCCCTTTTCCAGGTCAACTTCGACATAAATCCTCACGCATGTGTGCATTCCATCTCTTGGTTTCACTCGGTCAATGTATCTTCCAATAGTGTTTCCTATGCTTCTGATAGTTTCATCATTCTAGAAATGAAATGAAAGGAAGGAGAGACAAAATCAGACTAGGACAACCAAAGGGATATTGTTCTCTGGGCTGAAATCAAGATTCTAGCTATTAGGGTACAAGCCCCAAGCCCCCGTGAAGTAAGGCTCGCTCCTAAAGATGAGATCTCTATTTGTTTTGGTCTAAAAAAGGAACAAGAACAAACCTTTGCCACAAAAGGAAGAAGAGACTTTTCCTTGAATGAGAGAAGACTGGGTTTTGTCTATCCATTCAGAAACCGCGCGAGGGGATGGCTAGATTGCCATGAACTGCCCAACCAGTCCATGTTCCATGATTTTGATCACTAGACGGCGAGATGATTCTGCATGGACCTAGACCTTGGGGATATCATCCATTTTTTTAACGAATTTTGACTGAGGGTTCTTCTGTGCCTACTGGGTTGAAGCCACCAGGGTTTTAAAGACATTAATGTTTGGGGGGAGGGGGTGGATATCTAAATCTGACCCTATGTTAAGCTGTCCTATTTCATTACCTCATTAAAATTAATTAATTATTTATTAAAAATAATTATTTATTAATTATTTTAATGTATCATTAAAACTATTACTTATTACCTTAATTTAATTACTAACCTGCTAACCTAAATTATTAATTATTAATCCTTAACAATGTTCACTAATACTTATTAACTTTTTTTTTTCATTTACCCTAAGCTTGTCTAACATTAATTTTGTTTAGGAATGAAATTAACGGGGGGAGAATGGAATGAATGGTGGATGATATATGGCACATAAGATGAATGGACAAGGGAGTGAGTGGCGTATAAGTGAATGAAGGATTGGGTAAAATGGATGGAAGGAGAGGAAAAATTATCTGAGGAATCCAACAAGCCTGGACCCTTCTTGGAAATAATTTGCATGACAATATATTATTTACAACATCTCAAATATAAAAATCCTCAGCTATAATCAAGTGACCCTATAAAAATTTATAGGAACCTAACAGTCTCTTCATGTCAACACAATCCTCCAAACCAAGGCAAGTCCTCATCTCACCTCATTTCGTCAAGTCGCCTCTCTATAACTCAACATCTATGATTAGTGTGTCCAATGCACCCACACTCCTAAAAATGTCCCAACCAACTATCCAACATGCTCCAAGTAGAATGAGTCACCTCAAAGAACCTCCATGCCTTAGGCACATTTGAACCAATACTTCTATCAATATCAACCAATGACCTTGGTGTATGTTTGAGTCATCACAAAATCATTCACAAGTCACCAAGGTGTTCTCTACCTCATCCAATGTTCCATGCCAAAGGAGAGCCAACAAAACCCAAGTTATTTGGTTTGTGTTATCCCCATTCAGGTTTACTTTCAACAATTCTTCATCGACTTCTTTGCTGACTCCATCCATATCCTATAATGAAACTTACTTACACCTTCTGAAAGTATCCAAACTATAACATTGTTGTCATGATTTTCAAGTCATCACATGACTCGACAAATATGGCTAAGGAACCAATACACTAATACACCTCATCCATCTTATCAAACTCAACACACCCATCCCTCACTACCTACTTCACCACAATGACCTGTCCAATGTGCCTCATTAAAGAGTTAGGAATATTCCTCAAGACACCTCCATGGATGCATCCAAATATGCCTCACTCCACCATGTGATTCATCCAAGTAGGTTTCCCCAATATCTCCACACATTTTCCCAATCAAGTCATCCCAACTATTACATGAATTCTTCAAATATACACCACTTGAGTCACTCTCAAGTCTGTTGGTTTTCACCATGGAAACAAAATACACTTGAACCACCAAGTCATCCAAATTCCCTTCAAAAACATCACCACAACACTCAGGAAATTCAAGAACTCAAAACCAACCATACCTTTCCCAATGACATCCATGGTTGCACCATGACTCAAGTCTACTATCCTAGATCTTCACTTTCCCAAGCCATCGAATCTCTGCATGAATTCCCCTCAATCACCATCCACAACTACACAATCTTGCATAACACCTTTTTCGTGATATGATACTGAGTCCATCCATCCTCTTCAAAAATATGTCTACGTCCCAAAATTATCATGCAACTAGATGAAGTCATCTTCAATGTCTTGTTGTTTCCGCACCTTGACTGCTTTTGCTTCAAGAAACCATGCACACACCACCTAACTGTTAAGTCATACTGTTGTTAAGTAATTGTTGTAACTCTTTGAATATTTTCCCCATTTGAATGATGTGGTCAAACCACTCGTCCAACAAATCATGTCAACCAAGTGTTTTCTGCAGATCTACTCTAGGTCGCATCAAGTTTCCAAAATAACACAAGGGATTCAACTTGATACAACCCAAAAATCCTCCCCTTCACGATCACTTATGTGATCACCCTTTGCGATCACTTTTGTGATCACTTCTGTGGTTGGATCAATAGTAGTGTGGCAAGTCCTACATTTATCCACCTTGCCTAAGTGCTTGGTTCAATGAATGAACTCTACACCTGGTCTCTTGAAGGTGTGCATAACATATCTCACACATACTTAAGTCACAAATCAAACCAATTCATTCTAGTCCTGCACTATCACTGCAAAAGGTCATTCCATCTTATCGAACCTTCACCAAGTATGTGCCCAAAATTCCTTTGCAATCAAGTCTGTAACAATTTATACAATGAATTATATGATCACCCACCCTTTCCAAGTTCTTTTTTCACCACAAAATCTTCTCTCAGTCTATACAAGGTGTGTGCCCTGATTAAACCTTCAACCGCACATCAACTGATCCCTATGTCATAAGTTTGATGCAAAGTCTCTACAATGAACCAATTCACTCCACTGAAAGTTTCACCAAGTCTGCGAACGTTCCCACTGAACTATCTTTGCAATGAACTATGAAACCAACTAAAGTGCGCCTCAACACACCATTTTGACTACGGTAGTGGTGACAAGCCAAATCTACTATGATACCATCTATCGTCAAGATAATGGTGAAGAGGTTACTAACCCTTCTTCAAAATTTGTGACGAATAGGATTTGATACCATCTATCATCAAGGTAATGGTGAAGAGATCACCAAACCTTATTTAAAATCTATGACGAACAAGATCTGATACCATCTATCATGCCCCCATAACTTTCCTGCATGAATCTTGCGATTTTGCACCTCTTGAGGGAGTGTGACACTGCGATGGTTCTCACATGGTTGCTTAGAAAGACCAAGGATACTTCGTCTGGATTATTCCTCTTCACATAGAGCATACCCATACTCCGTTCTAGGCTACGGGTGAGTCACACTCCTACTCTAGTTCAACTCTTCTATACTTAGACAATTTGTTAACAGTCTTAACACTTAGTCATTTAAGCATACATCCATGAAACAAGCAAGAGACACATAGATATACTGTTGGAAACAAAAGATGTTCCTAACACCCAGTTAAGTCTTAATATTATGAAATAGTTACAATATGAGCACTATCGGTTTAGTTTACAACTTGGCTAAGTCACATGACTCCCCTCACCTCACCAAGACACTTCATACACAAATTCACCACACCAAAACTCTTTCGTTGTAACAACTTTTGCAACTTCTAAGCAACACCCCAAATGTGTATCCACCACATAATCATAGTATATTCTTTGTCACAATACTTCGCATAGACCTGCAATTATATCTCATAGTTTCCTCACTCTGACCTGTAACAAGACTTTCCCAAACTCAGCCCAAAAGATGGTTTCCCCAACTCTATCCATAGAATCACCTCAACATAGAACAAGTCCTCCCATGTGGAGTGAATTTAATCCTTTAGGGATCTCAACCCTCTTCATCCAAGTCTGAATCATAATTTCATAGTTGATCTAGTTCTCCTTGTTGTGCAAATATGACTTCCTTTATTTTGCACCATTGTTCTCTTAAATGGACTCCAAAGGTCACTATCGTGAACCATCACATCCTTTTGTTTTTTTTCACCGCTTTGTGAACCATCATGGAAAAATGAATCATCGTGCCCCTTCACAGACCCAGTGTGCCCAAAAAAAACTGTGTGATAGTCAACCATCACATCTCTTGGGATCGAAACCACCCAACCTTGGTGCGCTCCGCATGCCAAATTACCCTAACCGTTTTGGTGCAACCTTCTCTTGCTTTATTTCACCCCATGCTTTTTCTGATGCTTGGGAAAGCCCCTTGGTGCATTTTCATGACCAAGACACCCACTTTCCCAACTAGTGTGACTTTTTGGTGATGGAGAAACCCCAAGTTCTGTCTCCTTAAGGACTTGGACAAGGGCCTTCACTCCCTTCTAGTTGAACACCTTATAGGAGGTCATAAACAATATGGAAAACAATTTCCATTTACCTTCTTTTGGGCCCAAAGATAATTTATTCTTGAAATCACATGTGTCTAAGGATTTGGAAGGTTATATTAGTACCAAAAAGAATTTTTATTTTTTATTTTAAAGTTAATGAAGTATCAATCTAGAATATTATTGAAGCTCCTACCAAGCACATAACACCAATCAAGACCATATTTCCTAACATGGATAAATTCAAGAAAATAATAAGGTAGAGTATTTCATCATATAAATCCCCATTTAATTAACACACTTTTCCCTAGGAAGATGCACTCAACCAAACTTTTGAGGCATGGGTAACTTTTGTAATATAATGGAGAACATAAAAGAAAGGGGATTCTTCAATCCAAGCAGAGCATTCCCCTAGAGGAGAATATTTAAACCATGAAAGAGGGGATTCAAACATCCAAGTAAGAAGTCAAAATAGACAAGAGGAATCAACTCCTCATATAGGATAAAATGATAGTGTGATAGGGGAATGCAATGGAAAAGAAGGGGGAAAATGAGGTAGCTAGATGTACTAAATTGATGAGTTCACCCCCTTCTTATTTTTGTATAAGTAAGATGAATTTGATGGAAAAGGGGCTTTTCTCTTTTCCCATTTTGTAAACTCTTTTATAAATTAATGAATTAGGAGCCATTGTTGTCCAAGTTATTTAGAGAGAAATTTCAATTCTAAAGCTTCGATATGTATAACTTATTGTACTATTTTACCAAGTTTTGGAATGGTGCAAGAATGTGTTTTTGTAGCATTGAATCTTCTCATTCTCATGTATGAGAAATATGTCTTAATGTGTTTGTCTTATAAATTTTTGTCTATATCTATAGGCATAGTACGGTAATCAACTATTCATTTTCAAAATTTTCTTGTATGCAATTGGCTATTTAGGTTTCTTCTTTTATTGACATGGTAAATTTAATGATAAGGGTAAAAGAAGTGATATATGTGGTTCCATGTTTATCCCCTTGGTTTTGTTATATTAACACAAGAATTATTCTACATTTTGTATATTGGAGTAGCTTCATTTCATTTATTGCATCTCAAAAAGCTTTGTGTTAGCACTAAGAGTCAGTCTCAGATTGCAAGAGGATAAGCCCAATACCCATCATAATTTTTTGGGAGGTAGGTTTATGAATGGAGGTAAAATGGACAAATCTCAGTACAAGAATGTTTTAACAAAGAAAATGGACAAGAAATGCATAAGGAAATGAGGTCCTCATTAACTTCAATTAGTGGTTAAGGTTAAAGTTGAGCAAAAGGAAGTCTTAGTGAGAAAGGTGGACAAGTCTACCATGAGGATTTGACCTTCAAGAATCTTGGTGAAGAAAAAATCAGGCACAAGAGCACTATTGAACTCAAGTTCAAGATACTGAAATATATCAAAATAGTATTATAATCAAGCCTCCATTACAATAAAACTACAAAAACTCGCCTGGATCATCCATGCACGAGAATTTCAGCATAAGAGGAAATAAGACAATGAAAGAAAATACTGAAACATGTCACATCAACATTATAATCAAACCTCCATTACAATACAACTACAACACCTCATCTGGATCATCCATGCACGAGTGTTTCAACACAAAAGTAAACAAGATGATGAAAGAAGTTGACTTCTATTAATGAGAAAGTCTCAGGTCTCATACATAACCAGAGAACAACTCTGGTATCAAAATATTACAAAATAGGGAGCTCTGCTCAACCATTCGACGACCATAAAAAAATCTTGAACTGATCTATTTATACTCAGCTTAGTGAACAACTGCTAGGAGAGTCATCTGGCTATCCCATCCAAGGATTTTCTTTTGTGCATCCTTTTGCCAGATTGTGCGTGTTTCCTCCCATCAAACGCAAGCTCAGATCAGTATGGGACTACAAGAAGAAATTGTCCATCGTGGTACCTCAAGCTAATAGTTCTATATCCTTGCCATAGCTTCCATGATTCCTTTTTATGAACTAAGCAGAGGTTTCAACTACCAGTCCTTGTTCATTAATTGAATCCTCCTTGGGATCAGAGCGCGGCTGGACAACTAGCGGGCGACCACATGCTGTTGTTAGATACGACATTATATGCGCATGTCATTTCGAGGCCATTGAAAGTGGTTTGGACCCACACCTCTCAGGCCCAAAATGCACCATCTTCTGCCACGTAGCCTCCCCGCAATACCGCAGTTTGGATTTCGGCCCGCCTTTAGATTTTACACCCATGCAGCTTATGGCGTCAAAATAATTGGTGGTCATTGATCTGATCACGATCTGCGATCTGGGCATGGAGGCTTTTTAGCACCCCCGCCAAATATTTCTTCACCTGCCAACTACAAAATCCTTCCAACCGCGTTTAGAGATGGTACTAAGTCAAAATGCACAGGGGATCTCCGTTGTGGAAAACTACACCCGCCTGTTCACATGTGCTCATGGATGTCACCTGCGACCCTAATCAACTTCATATGATAACATTGGCTCCATAGGGGATGGCATGCTCCCTATGAGCTTCCGAGAACAAGTAGTTTCAGTGCCTTAGATTTTGGGTCATGGGATCACTTATTCAAACATAAATCAAAAGAGAAAGTGGTATTTACAATGGATGGAAAGCCAATCATGGATTAAGAAAAATATTTTTTTAGAAAGTGCCCATTGATAGTGCCACAAAAAAATTTGGAATCCTCCAAGATCTGCAATTTATAGGTGTTATTTGAAAATACCTTAGAAATATTGAAAGGACCAATCCACAAGGCTTCAAATTTATCATGTTTGCCTTTGTCTTGCTTGGGTGCATCCCACTTGAGCACCAGATTACCCAACTAAAAATATTCCTTGCTTACCTTCTTGTCAAAGGCTCGTTTTATCTTCTGTTGATGGTCTCGAGCTTTATCAAGTAGTTACTCCCTAGCCTATTGTACTTCTACCAGCTATTGTATCCTCTAGAATATATCATCAGGTTCTCCTTATGTTATTGGATAAATCTGTAAGTGTGAACACAAACCGATCTCCCTAGATCCACCTGGATCTAGAACAAAGAAAGACAGAATAATACTCTTTCTCTAGATTTTGACTATTGAATTAAATAGGAGGCAAGAACAAATGACATACCTTATGATCGCTTCCTATGGTCTTTGTTGCTCCTGCTTCGCTCCAGTTCTCTTGTGCAGTCAAGACCAAGACAACACAAACCAACCAAAGTGAAGAAAGCACAATCTATTCAACAGTCAATCTATGTATATGATCAAGGAATTATACAATAAAGTGGAAATAACTTTATGGGAAAGGGACATATTACTGTATCATATTAATGTAAAGTAAAGCTTACAACCTGAGCCTTGATGTTGCAAACTTCCTTTCGATGGACCTTGGCTCTAACACACACACTTGCTCACTTGCATGAAGAAGATCAACTCCTTTGGATGAACTTGATGGAGTTTCTAAGCTGCTGTAGCATCAGTCCTTCACACAATTCTTTCACTAATTCTCCAATGAATCTCTTGCTTGTTTGATTTGATTCTTTGCTTAACCTTTTCCATGAGAATTCCCTCAATATATAGGAGAGAATGAATTAGTTACCTGGATAAGAATGATCCCAAAATATCAGGGAATCCAGTACTAGGATAACCATTCGAATGCCATCTCATCCTTCTAGAAGATTCCCTTCTAGAAGCATCGATAATTCATCTTTTTCTTTGCTTAAGAAAGAGTTCGCACCCTATCAGTTCAACACAATGCGAACTTCTCGTACCCTGGCTTAAGGAAGACTGTGAGAATCATGCATTCTCCCAGGCAAATATATTAGCAGCCTGCAAACCTCCTTCAAAAATGATATTTCTGGAAAGAGAAGAAAGTAACTTTTCTCAGGAGAAAGTTATTATGAAGAGCCTGAGTACACCATCATCCATACATCATCATGATGACCAAAATCATGGGTAACAAAATGCTCCCCAAAGTATGAGGGTGGAACCAGTGACAACCGATAGACTTTGTAAGCTGCATGTGTGTGTCGAGAACCAACATCTACAGAATATCATATATATCAATTCTGAGGTAGGCATTCCCATACTCAAATCATAGATTGATGACATTATAGACATGGGTCATGGCCACCAATCATACACTGTGGATCCATGCCGTCAAAATATAGCAAAGCCACCAGAATACACTGTGGATCTATGTGAGAAATTTCAAATCAAGACGACATAGCCACGAGACATACACAGTGGATCTATGTGTTGCACTCCATTGCAACCTGGATCCAAAAGACGATATCGAGGGTCTTCAATCTTGTCGCCCAAGGTACGAATGTAACCATGTGATTACATGTGTCGAAGTCAAACATGGTAGAAACCACTTGATTACCGGTCATTGATGAAACCGTTAACAAGTGCGAGGGAAATCACCATTGATGTCAATGACTCCCAAGGTACCATAGTACAATCCATCACATGTGAATAAAGGAGTTGAAGTCGAACATATGATGGAATCTTTCGATCATGGGTCAATGATGTAAACCCACTGTCAAAAGAGAGGAAACCTGCCATTGAGGTATGTAAGCTCCAAGGTACTAAGTAATTTCTAAGTCTTGATTCTAGATAATGAGCTGAAGTCAATGGAACAAAACTCATCACAGGAGGGCCTTGATGTATCCCCCATCAATGACATGAAATGAGTAACAGATTTTGAAAGTGAAACAGAGTAGGACTTGGACACAGGGAAGGCCAACACAGAGAGAATAGATAACTGCAGATGGCCGACTCAATATAGGTTTTCAGATGGACTTCTCTTGAACATATGAATGACACGACCAATGATTTGGCAGCATTGACTCAAAGATGACACAGGGAATGACCTTGTAGCAAATCGAATGAGAGACAAATGGATTTCCCAAACTGGCTTCAAATGATGAATAGGGGGTGTTATGTTCAAGAGCGACACTTACTGCCAATCAATACGAAGATGAAAACATATCCCTTTCCCAAATTTCCCCCCACCATTTCTGGTGAGTACCTCTTTATTTTTACACAAGTTTGAGGAGGATAACATATGCTTGTTGATATAAGCTCATCCTTCAGAGAAGTCCCTCAGAGTATATTTAACGAACCCTAAGAAGGAGTGGTTCGGTCCCATCACGGGTCTGTCAATGTTTGTTTAACGAGTCCAGAGATAGAAAACTCGAAGGTTTTTCAAGATTATAGAGTTTGGAAAGACACTTAAAAGAGAACTCTCTCAGTTCCTTTTTCGTAAAATAGTCTGGATAAGACCGAAAAAGAGATAAATTATCGCTCACCAGATGCTTACTTCAAATACTTTATCGAGCGTGAAAATAGCAAGGTCACTCGGAGATCTTTTCATGTTTAGAGAGTCTGAAAAGAGCTTAAAGAGGACTCCAGGGGGGTTCCTTTTTTGTATAACCTTGTTGATCCCGAAAGAGTGATAAAAGTATGCTCGATCACGTTCTCATGTATTTACGAGCGCAATAATAGACAAAAATGATGCTCGAGGTTTTATGTAAAAAACCATAAAAAATAATCAAAAACACGTGATAACAAAGAAAAACATGTTCGTATCCCTGTATTTAATCATCAAAGTCGTCACGCCTGCAAGTCATTACACTCAACATGACATTAGAGATTAGGTTTAATCAATAAATAATCATAAAAACCCAAAATGATATAGTAAAAGTAAATAAAATGAGTAAATACTCTTTTTTACCACACCATTTACATTTCCACTATTGAGCTCAAAAAACCCCTCACTTACCCTCCAAGTTTGGCATCAATTTGTGGGAGCTACGAGAGACCATTCAATGAGCTGTCTGCGACATTAAGGTAAGCTCTTTGTCCTTGACATTTTCATGGTTTAATTTTATAATTTCGTTGGTTAAATGTTTAGTTTTGAGTTGAGTTTTCAAGCCCTACATGCGCGCTGCAATTCTCACAGGCATGCCATACGGGGCCTGTGAGAATGAGGCGTTCTCGCAGGTGAGCCTAAGGAAACCTGTGAGGTTCTCGCACTGTGCCCACAGGGCACCTGCGAGAACTGCAAAGCCCAATTTTTTTTAAAATTTTTAGCCAATGAAAAATATCCAAAGCATGAAAAAAGTTAATAATCCTCTTATTGTGTTCCTTGTGTAGATAATTGGCCATCAACATGGTGCTAGAGTGGCGCGAAAGGGAACATGAAGAGGATAATACAATGGCTGAAAATCATCCACCTACCATAGATGCTTTGAGAAATTGTGGGCTCTTGAAATACTTTCGCATCCCAGGCATGAGGGCCCAAGTCAGACTATTAGAGTACCTGGTTCGCATGTGGGACCCTGATCAGCAGGTGTTTCAGGTGGGGGTCCACACACTGTTCTTAGACATTGAGGACATTTACTTTTTAATCAGATTGTCACGGTGAGGGTCCTATGTGATCCTAACAGGTAGTAGAGGAGGTGGGCTAAAGATGAGTGAGTACTGCAGTTTATACTGCGTTCCTGAGGCTGAGAGACAAAAAGGAAAAGTAGCTATCTGGGGGGTACAAGACTTGACCCTCTGTACTATCCTTTTCACTATAGCTCGGATGGATGGGAGTTCTATTCCTCACATGTAATTACAGAGCTACTTCCAGTATGCTATTGAGTGTACTGAGCCTCGAGTGTTCAACTGGGCAGATGCTGTACTGCACAACATAAAAAAGAAATTAACTAAATGTAGGTGGAGTGACCTGAAGCAATTCGGGTACAGATCTTTGCTAGTATCCTTCTTCCTTGAGCAGGTCCCATTACTGAGGCTACAGGTGGAATGGAACTTACCAGCTCCCAGGGATCCACGGGTGCTGAGATGGTGTCGGCTCATGGCCCGACACGTAGCAGGACCTATCATCAAATATGATGATACTTTCTTTGACTGGCTTTAACCACAGATGTTGATGGTTGATGACTATGCTTATGTTGGGTTGGATTTCCGAGGAGATCCGAATTTGGTATTACCTGAATATTCTCAATGGGGTGACCTTGGTAAGAAGTGTACACATTTTCTCTTTTTAAATGTTTTTTGATTTTTTTTTTATCATATTCAAATGTTTTTGTTTTATGTGTTCATCCAAAGACTAATACAAAATAGTTTGTTGATAACATAGATGTTGGACCTTACAGACCTCCCGACACTTCTCCCATCCAGCGGTGAGGAGAGGTAGCGACAGCACCACAGTATGTTGAGGATTACCAAGTAGTGGAACAAAATCTAGAGGGCCTAACTGCAGACATTCCAGATATGACTCTGGAAGAAGTTCCATGACACGATCAACGTCATACTATAGGGGTATTAGCGTCTATGAGTTGACTGCTCTGTAGGTTTTCTAGGGTAGTCCTGTGTTACCGTGAACGTCATCCATGACGTCACTTTGTAGAAGCTATAAGCTTCCATTTTTGACATTTTGGTCTTCGGACAAACTTTTGTAAAAAACTCTTTTGATCGTTATATATACAGACAACTTCTATTGGTTTACTTCATATTGTGTGAATTTCGATGTGTTTGATTTATAAATGGTTCAAATGTATGTCCAATACATAATTAGCCAATGCATCTGTTAATGTATTTAGACATCTAGGAATATGTTGATATTCAATGTGATCAAAATAATGTTCCAAGAGGCGAATTCGCAAATACACCTGTAATAAAGTAGGACTTCGAATAGAGTAGACATTACTTAACTGTAGTACTACAAGTTGCAAGTCAAGTCGCACAACCAAATGACGAATTCTGAGTGAGATAGCATCAACCAATAATTCAATAATGACGCTATACTCTGCAATGTTGTTGGTCGCATGACCAAGACATACACCTTGTAAAGATACAAGTTCATTTGTTGGGGTATATATTTCCCACACAACGGAAGCAAGCTTCCGAGTACTACGGCTAGCACCATCAGTGAAGCCAATATATTGTAGTGAAGACTCCAACATCTGGAAATCAAACACAACGTCACATAAGGGCAGAGACCAGATAACGACAAAAGAAAGATATATTAACACACACAAAGTATGATACATTAAAATACAAGTACTTGTGCACAGATGATTTATGCATAGTACTTCTTCAAGTACAACCCATTCCTGGGTTCACTCAAAGGGATATCGTCATAATCTACCAACTCATATGCTCCCTTTTACAAAACTCGGCGAATAATATAAGGACCTTGCCACATGGGTTCGAATTTCCCAGCTCCTAACACATCTCGATCCTGTTCATAGAGAAGAACAATATCACCTTCGGAGAAAACGCGAGGCTTGACATGCTTATCATATTATGCCTTGACACGTTTTTTCTAGGCTTCTATTACTAGAGTGGCATCACATCGAGTTTCATCTAATCGCATAAGATACAATAGACGTTCTTCTTCAGCAGAAGTGTTGGGTAGGAGTTCTACAACTAGATTCAGAGAGGGTATCTTGCATTCTATAGGAAGAATGGCTTCCACACCATAGACTAACCGAAAAGGCGTAAACCCAGTAGTGGATTTAACAGATGTCCGATACGCCCATAATGCCGAAAACAACATTGTGTACCAACTTGTTTTATGAATTCCTATCATCCGTCGAAGCATAGTTATGAGAACTTTGTTGATTTCTTCAACCTAGCCATTAGCTTGTGGATAATAGGGTGTTGAGTTATCATGGCAAAGACCCAACTTCTCCGTAAGTTCAGACATCATAAAATTCCTAAAGTGGCTACCGTGATCAGTGACGATAGCTTGGGGAACACCAAAATGAGCTATGATGTGATTAAAAAGAAACAAGGCTGCAGTCTATCTAGTATTGTTGAATATCGACATCACCTCGACCCATTTCGTAAAGTAATCAACGACTACAATGATGTAAGCATGCCCCCTGGCCGAGCGAGGGTGACATGTCATGAATTCGATGCCCCATTTCGCAAAAGGACCAACTGAGACCACAGGATGAAGAGGAGCAGGATGTGACCAAATTTTCTGATTGTAGGTTTGGCAGGCATGGAATTTCTGAACGACAGTAATGCAGTCGTGAAACAATGAAGGCCAAAAATACCCTGCTCGTAAGATCTTCTGGGCAGTAGCATACCCATACATATGACCACCACATGATCTGGAATGGTAGTCATTTAGAGCTTTCTCGGCTTCATCAAACGTTAGACAACATAGAAAAACAGATTCAATTCCCCGACGGTAAAGAGTATCCCCGAGTATAATGTATTGACGAGATTGATAGAGGATGCGACGTTGTTCAATACTAGAAAAAATAGGCCAGAAAGTCTAGGTTTGGAGATATATAATGATATCCCCATACCAAATATCGTCAGTGCTAATAAGGAAAATAGATTCATCAGTTAATGAATCCACTGCTACATTTTTCGTGGCAGAGTGAGGAAAATCACATATCAACTCAACAAAAACTAAGGATTTCTTATACTTGGCACGATCGAATTCCAAGTCAAACTCCTGGAGTATGACAATCCATTTGGAGTACTTGCACTCTAGCAATTGATGTGTCAAAATATATTGCATAGGGTTACAATGAGAAATCACCGTAGTCTTGCGTGAAAGGATATAGTGCCGGAAGTGTTGAACGGCTTGAATGGAAACCAAGGCCATTTTTTCAACATATTGATACATGATTTCAGTTGGTGTGAGACTTCGACTCAAGTAGTAAATAACATGTTTATCATGCACATCATCCTCTTGGATGAGAACCATGCCAATAGTGTACTCTGAGGCAGCAAGATAAAGGAAATAATCACGACTGTAATAGGGAGGAAAGAGAAGTGGAGCTTGCGTGAGGGACAAATTCAAAGCTTCAAAAGAAGTGTTGGCAATGGTATCCCAGAAGAAATATGAATCTTTCTTTAGTAGCCGCGTAAAACCACGAGTGATCTCGGCGTAATTAGGGATGAAACGACGAAGAAAGTTTGCTTTCCCCTGCAAACTTTGTAACTGGTGCAGTGTAGAAGGAGGAGGGAGATTAAGAATCACCTCAACCTTAATAGGATCCATCTGGATCCCTTGACGCGAAACGATAAAACCTAGAAGACGGCCAAATTCTATGAAAAAAACACATTTATGAGGATTTAAACGTATACTATAGAACCGACAGTGAATGAAAATGGCTCGGAGATGGGTAGGGTGATCAACTCTGCGCATAGAATGAGCGGGTAAATAGTCCAAATAAGGTTGAACGTTATTCTTGATATCATGAAAAGCATAAGACATAGCACGTTGAAATGTCACGCCCACATTCTTAAGACCGAAAGGAAGTTTCCTATAGGCAAAAGTACCCCAAGGACAAATAAAGGTAGTTTTATGTTGATCCTCGGGGAGCTATGTTAATTTGATTATAGCCGGAGAAACCATCCATGAGAGAGAAGATTTCACTTCCGGCGCAGCCATCGACAATCTGGTCAACAAAAGGGGTTGGAAAGTTGTCTTTTGGACAAGATTTGTTAATATACCTATAATCAACACATACATGAATATTGTTTCCTTTCTTGTCAATCAGAACAGGATTGGAAACCCATTCTGAAAGAGCCACTAGATAAATAAATTCGTCTTTCAAAAGTTTCTCAACTTCGAGTTTGATAGCAGCCGCTTTACGTGGGTGAACTAGATGAAGGTGTTGTTGGATGGGTTTAGCGCTGGGGTATGTCTTTATCTCATGTACAACAATTGCAGGGTCAATATCTGGCATTTCTTCGTAGCTCCAAGCGAATATGTCACGAAACTCTTTGAACAGGGATGTATAGGTGACTATTTCGTCTTGGGAATAGGAAGCTCCAATATGGACATTTTCGACGATTCCAGGTTTAACAGAGATGTCAATGGGAATCATGGGAGAGATATTACTGAGGTTTCCTTCAGCAAACACATCATGTGCATACCCGGGAATGGTCGAAATGACAACAATGGTCGATAAAGTTGAAATCCGTTGGTAGTTGTCAATAGTGTGTTGTTTCAGAAAGAGTATGGAACGATGATGCCCATCATCCCAAGGGGTGTCCTCCATGATGGAAATTATCATCTCGTCAGTGGGAAAGATAACACGAAAAGGATCAGGAAACAAGTCATCAAGAGAGGGGGTAGAAGGTGTTGCCGATTGAATGGCTTGGTAGGCAGATTCAACCGGACTTAACGACATTGTGTCGCCGAAACGAAGATGATCTCCAGGATCAGGTACTATCCAAGGGTCGGAAGACACTAGAAGTTCGTGAGGCATGGTGGAAATCATGTTGATAGAAGCAATAGATGGGCATGGAACATCGGGTGGAGGAATGGGGAAAGTACCCATTAATGAGGAGTCCTTTAAAAGGCCTACACCAACATTCTCATAACCCGGTGGGGTTTTAGCAATAAACGGTACATTTCCAGTACAAGTATCAGAATTGAAGAAGGAAAGTTGGTCAACGGTAACAACCTTTCCTTGATGAGGGAAACTTACTACACGGAAAAGTGTCAACACAACAACGCGCATGGAATCAATCCAGCTGTGGCCAAGCAGAAGATTATAATCAAGGGGAGCGTCAAAGACTTTCACTTCAACTTGGACCGTCTTACCTTCTAGTGTAATTGGCAATGAAGGAAGAACACCGTAAGGCTTAAAACCAGAGCCATTGAAGGCTTTAAGAGTGTTATGGGATTCATTCAAAGGAGGAGAGCCAATGGCTTTCCAACAAGAAAGAGACATAACACAAGTCGAGGCTCCCTCATCGATAACAGTTCTGCAAATGTTCTTGTCCGAGACAACAACTTGGATTTGAAACGCGAGTTGAGGGGGTAACCTTGGAATATGATCTTCCAAGTCAAAGACTATTAAATTCGTATCGGTTGGGTCAATTCCACCTATATCTTTCAACAGTGCCTTCTGTTGTGCAGGACAAGATTGAAGGACTTCAAGAGTTGACATCGTTGAAGGTGCCTAGGCCAGATCTTCCATAATGCTGTAGTTCTGGGCCGCACGAGCATGAAGATTGAAAGCTGATTTCCGAACGACACCCTTAGGGGGGGGTCGCAGGACTGTGTCGAGGCTTGGTCATTCGAGATGAAGAGGACCGTTAGTAGGTGGAGTCGCTGGAGAGGGTTGTACCAAAGCAGGAGGTAAATCGTCAACCTTCTCCTTAGATGGAGAATAATCTTTGGCTCGAGTCATGAGTGCAATGTTATTTTTCTTAGAATCACCAGTACACATCAAAACATATGATGTCGTAGAAGAGGAGGGTTGATCATGAATGACCAACTGAGCCTGTTGTTGAGACGGGAAGGGTTGGGACAAGACAGCCAGTGTAGATGGTTTTCGGGTTCCCTGAAGGAACTTAGTGACCTCAGCACGTCGTGGAAAATCCTTCATGTAATGATCATCACCACAGATAAGGAAAGGGTATCATGGTTTTCGCTTATCTCGATCTTCAACAGGAGTGGTTTTAGGTTTCTCTGTTTGATTATTATTTTTTCTCTCCTTATTCTTACCTCTCCCCATTTTAGATTTATTTTTACCGGCTGGGGTAGATTGGATAGCATTTACCTCAGAAGTTTTTCCAGTGGGAGTGGTAGGAGACGGAGCATTTTAAACATTGGAAGAAGAATATTTAGGGTTTGTGCTTGAAACAAAATGTGATTGGGCTTGGGCAGTACCAATCACACCGTCAGCTGCATGCGAGGCAGCTGGAGTAGTTGAAGTGCTAGAAGCATTAGGACGATGTAATTCGGGAAATAAATCGTAAAGTGTTCCCATTTGCGAATAAAAAATATCAAGATATTGAGCATGACTTATAGCTTGCTCTTCTGTGACAACGCCACCCATGGCAATGTCCTTACCAATTTCGTTCACAAAGGATTTTGTAAACCATTCTGCCAGTAACTGATCAGGAAGCTCAAGTTTAATGAGACGACGTCTCCTTCGCCACTCATGGATATGATCTGATATATGAGTGCCTTTAGTCTATTTGAAGGAAGTCAAAATCTCAGTCCTGGTATCATAACGAATCGGTAACTGGTAATGTGTAAGGAAAGCCATAGCTAGGGTGTTGAAATTAGAGAAGAAACCTCGTGGCAATTCAATATACCACTTCGCAGCAGAATTGGTAAGGGTTCATTGAAAAAGACGTAAATGAATAGAGTCATCTATCAATGAGTTGGATGAAAACCATAGGTGAAAAGTCATAATCTGATTGTTTGGGTCCTCTCCCACTTTGACGTCGAATTTAAGAATGTCTGATGGAAGATTGGCTGGAATAGTAGGCCATTGGGGAGAGTGACAAATAGAATCATTTAGAATCCTAGACAAATTTGGCAAATCCAAAGTAGCAAGAAAAGGTAACTATCGATTCACCTGCGAGTATTGGTGACTTTGGGGTGGAAGCTCTGTTGGCAAACCAGTAGGACCGTAAGCAGTCTGCCCATAATGGGAAGACCCAGGCTAATTCGGTGGTGGTTGGAGAGGATAGTAGCTCGAGGGATTGTAACCTTGAGTGGGGACATGAGTTTGAGCATTCGTACCCCAAATAGGATTTGGTATACCTGGATATGGTTGGCCTATAGTAGGGATAGGCGACTGCTTCCCCCTAGTCATTTGAGAATTTTGTATCATCTGATTCCAATATTAGGCCAAAGAGGGAGGTATATTTTGTCCAAAAGGTGGGGTTGGTCCCCCTATCGTAGGTGGTGTTCCAACCGGAATTTGTGTCCCAATCGAAGGTTGTGTAGTAATGGGAATGTGTCCAGTAATAGGAAGTTGAATTGTACCACCTTGTCCACCAACGGGAATCTGCAAGTTTGGTGTAATGGATGGTATAATGCCACTAGGATTAGGATTTCCAGAAGGAAATTGAGGGAGTGTTGGAATAAAACCAGGAATAGGGTGCCCAGGAAAAGAAGGACCACCAAGAGTACCAGATGGGGTTTGCGGAGGTGTTGGAACAAAAGCATTCAACAAAGCATTCAACGCATGGTATCAGGGTGGTAGTGTCGGAGTGACATCGGGCATTCGCTGTGTGTTTATAGGAGCAAGACTAGCTGTAGTGAACCCGGTTGGGATACTCGTAGTATTCGTGAGATGGGCCATCTCGGCAAGGAGATTAAATTGATAAGTGGTAGTCAACGGTACACTCTCTGTCTCAGAAAACACCGGAGGATTGATTTCGGAGACCACAGGCGAATCAGGACCAAAAAGGGTCCTTCGAAAATCACCTGCAGACCAAAAAGGATCTTGTCCTTCTATGCCGGGAAAAGGCCCAACGGGTGATCCAGAAGAAGTAACAACCAATTCTCTGGAATAATTTAGTCATCTAAAAGGTCGTTGAGAATCACTAGGAAGTCGAAAATCCTCTCGAGTATTTGTAATTCAAAAATGTTCAAGAGAGTTAGTTCGTTCTACTTGTGGTGTGGTGACGACTGTGGCTTCACTCAATGTTGGAGAGCCTCCAGGTGTGCTTGTGGGAAAGGGTTGTGAACCTTGTATATGCTCTGGAGATAAACCTTGCATTCTACATGAACCACATGGAGGAGCTATTATAAATGAGTGACAAACTTCACGAAGAAAATCCTATGGTCAACTTCGAGAAACAAACAACACGCGCTAGTAAACAAAATCTAGGAAGCAATACCAAGCAAACAAGACCTTCTAATTTCGAAGCCACTAGTTGGTGATGAAATCAAATGTCACAACAATGAGATGAGAAGGAGCGGGGATAGGGTGGAAAAGTTATGCTGACGACCTGCTTAACGAACTTACACCCTGGTGCAAGCTCCCACACATAATCATGGGTATACCCTCCAAGGAGCCCGAGTGAGTTTGGTCAACGTCAATTCCAGGTACCGTGAAGACTTCCCCTCCACAGTCACCTTGGGTAAGAACCTAGAGAGATAGGCCACTAAGGTCACCACAAAGAATAGTAAAGCCTGGGGGAACAGTCGACAGTCCGATCCACACGCAAGGGCAGGGTATCTAGCCCAAAATCAACTCAAAAGGCTTCCACTCATCATTGTGGGTATACCTCCGAGTGACCCCCGTAATACGTGCAATCTCTACACTGATGTCAACAAAGCAGGGTGAGTAACTCTGCCAACATCAATGCGACCTAGTGCTTGACCCTTGTGCAAGAAGGGCTTCCCAGGACAATATGTTGCAAATGGAATTTAACACTCCCTAACACAAGATGTTATTGTGTGTTTTGTGATTTTGGAGAGTGTATCTCTCTTCCTACTCCAAAGTGCTAGCCTAGCTAAATGTTGGTGTAATAGATCCCTAGAGAAGAGTTACTAGATACATTTTATATGCAATGTTATTAAGAGCTGTTGTTTACTCAAAGGTAATGAAAGTGAAACTTATGTTGTATGACTTTGACCCAACAATGTAAGGATGAAAATGAAATATTATCACTTTCCATTCAATGAATCCTATGTATGGGAGAGATAAATTTTTCTAGATCAACCTTGAACTACAATGCAAAATTTCCTTTAAAATGAAAATACAAACAATCACTTATCAAATCACAACTTTCTATGTGTCTTTTCCAAATACTTCAACAATTTCAATAATTTGATTTTCAAATTTTCTAAAACGAAAAGAATTTTTTGAAAGAAAAAATTTATGTTCACTTTTCAAAAAGGACCCACACTATAACAATGAGAGTACTGAAAATAAAAAGACAAAGGAACAATCAATGACAAACTCAATCAACTCTTTCAATAAAAGAAAAAATAAAGAGAAAACCAAAGTAATCTTCTCAATGCAAACGAAAATGATCTTTCAAACCAATAAGCAAATGAGAAAAAACCAAGCACTCAACTTTCAACCAATCACTGGTTCTTAACTAATCAAACACACTCATATTATGAAGTCAGAGAGAATGGTTTTGCCAAGAATAGCTACGAAACAACAGTCAAGACAAAAAATGACAAGAAAAGCCTTGGAACCCTAAGACTGTTCATGCATACAAACAAAGACAAGAAAGATATCAATCAATGGTCCAAGAAACTCATAAGAGGCAATCAAACTGATCTGGGCTGTGAGAAATACTAAAACTCAAATCCAAATTTTGAAAAAATTATGTTCATAGGCAGGCAATATAACATAGTGCGAGAATCACTGATTCTCACAGGTGACCCTTGAGCAGGGTGCGAGAACCTCGCACTGAAACCTAAAGGCAGAGTGCAAAATCTACCTATTCTTGCAGGCTGTAATGAAGTGCAATGCGAGAATGCCTGAACAAAATAAAAAATTTGAAAAATGATGCAAAATTGAAAAAGGCTTCTGGACCCAGAAGGTCTATTAGGATATCCTGAAGACTCAGAGACTGATAGGACAAGAGAAAAGTGAAACCAGAGCAAATGGCCACAAAAAAATACAAAAATACACAAATAAAATGGGATTTCTCCCCAGTGGAGTTGCCAATTTTGTTATTGGATAAATCTGTAAGTGCGGACACAAACCGATCTCCCTAGATCCACCTGGATCTAGAACAAAGCAAGACAAAATAATACTCTTTCCCTAGATTTTGACTATTGAATTAAATAGGAGGCAAGAACAAATGACATACCTTATGATCGCTTCCTATGGTCTTTGTTGCTCCCGCTTCACTCCGGTGCTCTTGTGTAGTCAAGACCAAGACAACATAAACCAACCAAAGTGAAGAAAGCACAATCTATTCAACAATCAATCTATGTATATGATCAAGGAATTATACAATAAAGTGGAAATAACTTTATGGGAAAGGAACATATTACTGTATCATATTAATGAAAAGTAAAGCTTACAACCTGAGCCTTGATGTTGCAAACTTCCTTTCGATGGCCCTTGGCTCTGACACACACACTTTTTCACTTGCATGAAGAAGATCAACTCCTTTGGATGAACTTGATGGAGTTTCTAAGCTGCTGTAGCATCATTCCTTCACACAATTCTTTCACTAATTCTCCAATGAATCTCTTGCTTGTTTTCTTTTCTTCTTTGCTTAACCTTTTCCATGAGAATTCCCTCAATATATAGGAGAGAATGAATTAGTTACTTGGATAAGAATGATCCCAAAATATCAGGGAATCCAGTACTAGGATAACCATTCGAATGCCATCTCATCCTTCTAGAAGATTCCCTTCTAGAAGCATCGAGAATTCATCTTTTTCCTTGCTTAAGAAAGAGTTCGCACCCTAGCAGTTCAACACAGTGCAAAATTCTCGCACCCTGGCTTAAGGCAAATTGCAAGAATCATGCATTCTCGCAGGCAAATATACTAGCAGCCTGCGAATGTCCTTCAAAAATGATATTTTTGGAAAGAGAAGAAAGTAACTTTTCTCAGGAGAAATTTCTTATGAAGAGCCTGAGTACACCATCATCCATACATCATCATGATGACCAAAATCATGGGTAACACCTTGGTAGTCCTAGAGGAATTTTTCCACAGGCAAGGAAAGATGAGTAGGAAAGGAAGCTTAAACCCATATACAAGTTGAAAAGGGGATACACCAAGTGATCTCTTTGTTGTAACTATGTCAGCCCATAATGCAAATTTCATCTTTGAGTCCCATGATTTTTTGTTGTCTTCTAACAATTTCTTGATGATCTTTATGAGGCTCTTGTTAGAGGACTCTGCCAAACAATTTCCTTGGGGGTAGTAAGGAGTAGAATGGACTAATTCAATACCATGCTACTCACATAACTTGATTCATGGTTTAGCTTTGAAGGAGGCAACATTGTCAGTAACGATCCTTCTTGGGAAACCAAATCCGACCATGATATCCTGAAGAAATCTCATTATTACCTTGTGGGAGGAACTTCTTGTAGGAATGGCTTCTATCCACTTGGTGAAATAATCAGTGGCAGTCAAAATCCACTTTTGTTGACCACTTGAGGCTGGCTGTATTTCTCCAATGAAGTCAAGACCCCACTGTTGAAAAGGTCCAGAAACCACCACAGGTTTCAAAGGCAAAGATTTGAGCTACTGCTTTCCAGAAAACTTTTGACATTTGACACAAGCTCTAATATTTTCACAAACATCAGTAAAAAGGATAGGCTAGAAATACCCATCTCTGAGGATATTATAAGCTGTGGTCCTCCAAAATTGATGGCCCCCACATAA
Organism: Picea engelmannii; assembly: GCA_009831015.1. Classification (NCBI taxonomy): domain Eukaryota; kingdom Viridiplantae; phylum Streptophyta; class Pinopsida; order Pinales; family Pinaceae; genus Picea; species Picea engelmannii. The sequence continues at coordinate 324,098 of ML789750.1, forward strand.
GCTATCATGAAAATCAGTTATGGCCATTTGGGCCTCCTGTATATCTAGACATATCAAAAGAAATCTAAGAGGAGATTTCCAATACAAAACCTAATCAATGAGACAATATTTGATAGCTTTAAGTTTCAAATCCCTCACCTTGTTCTTGTCCAAGCCATCAGGAGGCCACAACTTCTGTAGAAAATATATGATGTCTTTGTGATGTCCTGTTCCCAAGAGTAGGCCAACAGGGAGTGAATTAGTAGTCTATATGTTCTCATAGACTATAGTCAGGCACAAACATGGAACAAGATGGAGAAATAAGGAGGAATTGATGGTTAAACGGTGAATTAAGCCAAAATACTTAGGAAAAGTCACTTAAGCCTAAGTCAATGAAGAATTAGAATGAAAAGGTGCTAAAGGGGGACTTAATTAATTAATTGATCACCTTAGGGGAAAAGCACCTAACTTAAGTGAGGTCAGTGGTGAATTAGATTGGGAAAGGTATAAAGGGAAGAATTTGACCTAAATCCTTATTATGCATTGTTATGATTTGATGTTGAGAGTTCCTAGAGGAGGAAGAGAGTCGACCTTATTTTTTTGTGGATTTCTGGAGGAAACCACCACCATTGATTGATTTCAGTGTTGAGAGACACACCCTAGCCTATCAAAAATACCATCTAGGTATTTCGCCGTACTTTTCAGGAGTATCCATTGCAAAGTGTGCAACTCAGCCAATGAGGGCACAAGTCAGTGAGGGTTTGGAGAGCTGCATGAAATCCGAGTCTAGATTGCAGTTTCCTTCCAACCCATTTGAGATCTAGTGAGGGCACTTCTATTGAGACATATATCATCGGATTCTGACAGTGGAATCGTTCATATCACCACATACAACCATTTAGGGCACAACTCTTCTGGACAAACATTTGGGGTTGCATGTAGAGTATTAGAGAAGATCCAAGAAATTCCTTCCGACCTAGTTCTGCATTTGGAGAGATGATCGTTTTGAACCATATAGCATCATATTTCATTGGTGGAATCCTTTGGGGTGCATCCAATGTCTTAGGAGGTGCGAAACCCCCCAGAGGTCCAGATCTAGTGCCTTAGATACCAAATTTGAGATCTGACACTCATACATTTCAGTCTAGAGGCTAGGGTGCTTCTATTGGAGCAGTTTCCAACACATTTTGAAGTTCTATTATTCTGGATAGGTTTTCTAGCTGGTAGTGGTTACTGTACTTCTCTAGAATCACATATTTTTTTTAATCTATTCGTGCATGCATCGGATCTGCTATCATCTTCTGATCACAAGTATTTTTATGCCATTTGATTGTATTCAAGTGATGATCCATGAGATCTAGCTGACGTTTATATTCTATACTTCCAGTAGGCTATTGTATTTCCATCCTTGAACCGTACAATACATGATATTGGGCAGTTGATGTTCTTTAATTCAGCATGCGTCCTTCATATGAATTTAAAACCATAAATATGCAACATGAACATGCAATAACCAACATGCACATGCAATAACCCACATGCACATGCAATAACCATCAATATCTCAAACATACAACTAAAACACATCCAAAAACCCCCCAGTGTATTAGATTTGCAAGACATAACAATAGATTAGTAGCAAATATCTTGATCAGTAGGATCAAGGATATTTCAGTGGTATCAGAGATTTAGTCTTGCTAGCCTGTGACTAAAGACAATGAATACAACATAAGAACCAGATGGTTGTGAGTATGTAGGTGACGAATATGTCACTTACAATAGGCACAGGAAAAGAAGGGATAGGCCTAACTTTCCTCCCTTCCCTCCCAGTTCAGAGGAAGAGGAAGAGACACACATAGAAACAGAGAGAAGAGCAGAGCATGAGGCTGAGTGTGAAGTAGAGAGGAGTCTAAGTGACATATATGAGCAACCAGAGGGTAGTGGTAAGGCCCCCATGGATCTAGATGTAGCCTTCATGTAGGTTATCAGTGATATGCTAGCTAGTCAGTAGACCATGTCTCAATCTTTGGCTCAGGTAGCGGATAGACTGACTATGGTAGACATTTTGGGCACACAAGCCCCACATGAAACATAGGGGAACTTAGGGGCATGTAGTAGACCCCAATCACCCACTCGCACATACACCTCTGCGAGTAGAATTCCACGTCCATTGTTTCCCAGTTTCCAGAGGGAACCCTCGGTAGAAGCATAGATATTGATAGCACAGAGACCACATACTCACGTAGAGGACATTGTAGAGTATTAGAGAGAGTATGAAGAATTGGGCCATGAATTCCATCTTGATATGACCTTAGTCAAGTATTGTGGACTCAAACTTAGGAACCGCCCTAGAGAACCAAAAAGGGAAGGAACATAACAACAACAACACCATGGGCATAACATTGATTTCATTCAAAAAGTTGGTAAACTCACCATACCTTCTTTTGACGGATTTTCTAAATGCACCGCCAGATTTTGGGTACAGAAACTAGACACCTACTATAAGCTCAACTAGATGACCGAGTCAAAGGCCACCAGTTTCACCACCCTACACTTGGAGGGTGAGGCACACGAGTGGTGGTATCATAGATTGGTGACATTGGGTCACAGTCGCATCACCTCCTACAGAGAGTTCAGAGAGAGACTCATGGATAGATTTCATAGGAGGGATCTAGAGATCCATTTCATAGATCTAGCCCAATTGAGACAAACTAGCACGACAGAGGCATTCATCTCAGAGTTTCATAGGGTAGCAGTGGTAGTGACAGACATATCTGAGCCCTGATTAGTCATGCTATTCACAAAAGGGCTCAGAAAACCCTTGAGAGGATGGGTGAAGTCCTATCATCCTCATACCTTGTAGGATTCCATCTGATGCACTATAGATTTGGCGAATTCAGTGCCAAAAACTAAACCCTTCACCAAACCCTTTGTACCATAGAGAGACAAGGATCAAAATAATCCTCAAAGGGAATGGAAGGGAAAGCCCAAGTTGGATGATGATACACGATGAGAGTTGATGAGGAAGAAGCTTTGCTTCTCCTGTAGAGACCCTTGGGTCCCAGGGCATAGATGCATGGGAAAGGGACACATCCACTACATTGAAGTGGATATAGACAGTGAGGAGGAGGATGAGGAGGTTGAGGCACCAATAGAAAATGATTCAGAGACTGAGACCATTCATGATCGAAAACAGTAGCCGAAGAAACCTCAGATACCATCCAGGGCACAACCCAAGGAGGAGGCAAAACCTCATAGAGAGGTGAAAGGGGGAACCATATCCACCCTTTCAAGATTACCCAGGTACAACACTCTCAGGCTCAAGGGCCTTATACAGGGGCAACGCATGACAATGTTAGTTGATGGTGGGGCCACCCACAACTTCATAGATGCATCCTTATTAGCCAAGAGGGGGTTACACATGGAGGAGTTTGAGGGATTCCATGTAGTAGTGGTAGATGCATAAACGATGACATGCCTAGATATGATCCCTAACCTAGAGGTCAAACTAGGAAACTATACCCTGATAGACACATTCTATGTAGTTGAGATGTCAGATACTGATGTCATGCTAGGGGTACAGTGGTTGTATTCATTGGAGGAGATTGGGTTCAACTATCAAACGTTGACCATGAGCTTCAGAGATGCTAGTGGATTGTGACTTGTGCTAAGGGGCATGTCTACAAGAGTACCTCGAGCAGTATAGGCAAAGAGGATGGAGCGGATATTTCATCACGAAGATGTGGCTTACGTAGCAGAGTGCTTGATCACCACGTAGAAGGATTCTGAGGGTAGGGAGCATTACCACCCACAGATCAGAGAGCTTCTGGGTCAGTATGAGTCAGTATTTGGGCCAATACCACCAGGGAGACCAACTGACAGGGGTTTTGAGCACATTATTGATTTAGAGGCAGGGGCTACACTGGTGATTACAACACCCTACCGACACCCCAATAAATTCAAGGAAGAGATTGAGAAAGCAATCAAAGAATTGCTTGCTATGGGGCACATCAGGCCCACCATGAGTCCTTTTGCATCTTTAGTCATCCTGGTACTGAAGAAGGATGTCACGTTATGGAAGTGCATCGACTACAGAGCACTCAATAAGAAAATGATCAAGAATCGTTATCCCATTCCATGCATAGATGAGATGATGGATGAGTTACATGGGGTAGTCTTCTTCACTAAGATTGATCTACACTCAGGATACCATCAGATCAACATCAAGGAGAAGGTCATTGAGAAGACAATGTTCTGGTGCCATTTTAGACACTTTGAATTTTTGGTCATGCCATTTGGATTGACCAATGCACCAACCACTTTCCAGTCTTGCATGAATCATATCTTTAGAGGATAGTTGAGGACTTTGACGACATATTGATCTACAATAAGACATGGGATGAGCATATGGCACATTTGGGGGAGGTCTTGGGTATTATGCAGGCACAGTCTTTATATGCCAAGGAATCCAAATGTGAATTTGGCATGAGAGAACTATTGTACTTGGGGCATATCATCAGTGGGAATTAGGAAAAGATCAAGGCCATTTTGGATTGGCCAATGCCCAAGAATCTCACGGAGCTGAGAGGATTCTTTGGGTTATGCAGTTACTATAGGAATTTCGTCAAGGGTTTTTACATTTGGGAGAACCACTCACAGAATTGACCAAGAAGGGTAATTTTCATTGGACAAAGGAGTCACAATCGACATTCAACAAAATGAAGGAGGTTATGAGAACTTTCCATGTTCTAGCCCTTCCAGACTTCTCGCAGTCATTTGTCTTAGAGTGCAATGCATCAGGGGTGGGGATTGGAGCAGTTTTGATGCAGGGGGGCCACCCCATTGTGTTTGAGAGAAAAAATCTCAACGATTCGGAGAAAATATATCCTATTTATGACAAGGATATGCTAGTGATCATGCATGCCTTAACCAAATTTAGATAGTATCTAGTTGGCAACATGTTTGTAGTGAAGACTGATCATAACAGTCTCAAGTATTTCCTTGATCAGAAAGACCTCAGTGAGAGGAAACATAAGTGAATCTTAAAGATCGAAGCCTTTGAATTTGACATCGAGTATGTCAAGGGAAAAAGGAATATCATGGTAGATGCCTTGTCTAGGAGGCCGGAAGGATGTTCGATGATGGACATTTGTACAGGCTAGAAAGCTCATTTGTTGGTGGAATACTCCAAAAACAAATTTTCTTGTGAGGTGATGGATGGAAATGTGATTGATGATAGATACCAGGTTCTTGATGACATCATTTTCTACAAGGACCAGATCTACTTGGTTCCAAAATCCACCCTGAAGGGGAAAATTCTGAAGGTATGTCATGATTCACCTACAATAGGGCACCAGGGGTACTTCAAAACATATAGGAAAATTAGGGAGATATTCTCATGGAAGGGTCTCAAGGATGATGTGCTGAAACACATATGAGAGTGCATGACTTGTCAGTAGAACAAGTCCAAGAAGACACACCCCACAGGGCTACTACAACCTCTACCCATTCCAGAGCAGAAATGAGAGAGCATTTCCATGGATTTCATTACAGGCCTTCCTAGAGTGCAGGGCAAGGACTGTATATTTGTGGTGGTCGACAAACTGACCAAATTTGCACATTTATTTTCCATACCCACATACTACAAGGCCATATATGTAGCAGAGGTATTTTTCAAGGAGGTATTTCGGTTGCATAGGTTACCTTGACAGATAGTCAGTGATAGGGATGGGCACTTCATCAACACATTTTGGTAGGATATTTTCATATTGACAGGTATAGAGCTAGCCACAAGTACCAGCTACCACCCATAGATAGATGGGTAGAGAGAGAACGTCAACAAATGGGTGGAAGGGTATCTGAGGAACTATGTGGGGGGGCAACAACGCACTTGGGTGAGATGGTTACATATGGGTGAGTAATGCTACAAAACAACTTACCATCTGTCTATCAGGATGTTACCATTCAGGGAATTATATGGATATGATGCACCCTCCTTTATAGAGACTATGTTTGGGGACAACAAGGTCCCGAGGGCCAAGGAATAGGTGGAGGAGAGTCAGAGGATTCTTCAATTAGTAAGGGAGAACTTGTAGTCATCTCAGAATCAACAGAAGATATATGTAGACCAACACAGAGTTGAGCACAATTTTGAGGTAGGGGATTTGGTTTTTCTGTGATTACAGCCATACTGACAGTCCTCCTTGAAGAGGAGTGGAACAGAGAAGTTTAAGCCAAAGTTCTATGGGCCATACAGAGTCATCAGGAGGATAGGTGAGGTGGAATACGAGCTAGATATACCAGAAGGTAGCAATATTCATAACATCTTTCATGTCTCTTGCCTTAAAAAGGTTGTTGGACAACATGCTAGCATTTCATAGGAGTTTCCACCTTTGGATGAGGAGGGCCAGTTGGATCTAGTGCCAGAGGAGGTACTAGAGAAGAGAGATTTCATATTGAGGAGCAGGATCATCAGGGAGTGCTTGGTTAGGCAGAGGGGTCTTCTAGTGGAGGATGCCACATGGGAGGGAGAGCATATCTTACAACACCCAGGGTTGATGTTGCTTGAGGACAAGAAATATAGAGAAGGGAGGACTGTGATGTCACATTCCGAAGAGTAGGCCAATAGGGAGTGAATTAGTAGTCTATATGTTCCTGTAGAATATAGTCAGGCACAAACAAGGAACATGATGGAGAAATAAGGAGGAATTGATGGCTAAACAATGAATTAAGAAAAAATACTTAGGAAAAGTCACTTAAGCCTAAGTCAATGAAGAATTAGAATGAAAAGGTGCTAAAGGGGGACTTAATTAATTAATTAATCACCTTAGGAGGAAAAGCGCCTAGCTTAAGTGAGGTCAATGGTGAATTATATTGGGAAAGGTATAAAGGGAGGAATTTGACCTAATTCCTCATTATGCATTGTTATGATTTGATGTTGAGAGTTCCCAGAGGAGGAGGAGAGCCGACCTTACTATTTTGTGGATTTCTAGAGGAAACCACCAACATTGATCAGTTTTTGTGTTGAGAGACACACCCTATCCCATCGGAGATACCATCCAGGTATTTCACCATACTTTTATGAGTATCCATTGCAGAGTGTGCAACTCAGCCAGTGAGGGCACAAGTCAGTTTGAGGGTTTGGAGAGCTACACGAAATCCGAGTCTAGATATTAGTTTCCTTCCAACCCATTTGATATCCAGTGAGGATTCTTCTATTGAGCCATCTATCATTAGATTCTAACGATGGAATATTTCATATCACCACATCCAACCATTTAGGGCGCAACTCTTCCGGAAAAACATTTAGGGTTGCATGCAGAGTATCAGAGAAGATCCGAGCAATTCCTTCTGACCCAGTTCCACATTTGGTGAGATGATTGTTTTGAGCCATATAGAATCAAATTTCGTTGGTGGAATCCTTTGGGGCACATCCAGTGTCCCAGGAGGTGCGCAAACCCCTAGGGGTATAGATCCAGTGCCTCAAAGACCAGATCTAAGATTCGACACTCATCCATTTCAGTCTAGAGGCTAGGGCACTTCTAATGGAGCAGTTTCCAGTGCATTATGATGGTCTATTATTCCAGACAGGTTTTCTAACTGGTAGCAGTCTGTACTTCTTTGGAATCACATATTTTTTTCCGATCTATCCGTGCATGCATCAGATCTTCTATCATCTTCTGATCACAGGTATTTTTATGCTATTTGATTGTATTCAAGTGATGATCCATGAGATCTAGCTGATGTTTGTATTCTATATTTCCAGTAGGCTATTGTATTTCCATGCTTGAACCGTATAATACATGATATTGGGAAGTTGATGTTCTTTACTTCTGCATGCATCCTTTATATGTTGTTAAAACCATAAATATGCAACATGCGCATGCAATAACCAACATGCACATGTAATAACCAACATGCACATGCAATAACCCACATGCATATGCAATAACCATCAAGATCTCAAACATACAACTAAAACGCATCCAAAAACCCCCTACTGTATCAGATCTGCAAGACAGAACAATAGATCAATAGAAAATATCTTGATCAGTGGGATCCAGGATATTTCAGTCTTTATACCAAGTTCTCTCTGCCAAGTTGGGGCTAACATGAGAGTTTTTATTAGTAAACTCAACTTCCTTATTTTTTGTGTTTATGTTCATGAAATTAACCCCCAAAGCTTTGCAATTTGATTCAGCCAGCAACCGGGATAAACCCTGGCATTTCACCAATTTAGTTGGCTTTATTTCAAGGTCAAATTCCATATTTTTAGTAATCCATTTGCTTCTTTTACCATCTATGTCAGGCTGGATCGATATATCTTTCACTGAGGCTGAAGGGACATATGCAACAATCTTGGAATGAAAAATATATATTCTGAAATCTTTGAGGGATTTTACCAAAGCATAAGCCTAGTTTTCCATGATATCATATCTCATTTCTGCATCCCTCAATGCTCTACTAAAAAAGGAAATAGGCTGCTCTAACCCCTCTATATTCTTTTGCAGCAAAACAATAGCCAATGTGTCAAATGAGGTAAAGGAAAATATCAGAAATTCCTTAGAATAATCAAGGTTGATGAGCATAGGTTCTTCATTCAAAGCCTTTTTTATCTAATAAAATATTATCGAGCCTCAGAAGTCCATTTCACCTTGCTTCTCTTTATGAGCATGGCTGTAATGTACTTCACTAATTCAACAAAGTTAGAGATGAAACTTCTTAGAAAATTGATCTTACCCAAGAAAGACTGAACCTCCTTCTTATATCTAGGAAAATATAAGGTCTAGATGGCCTCTACTATGCTTGAATCAATTCGTACCCCTTCTGTTGACACAATGTGCCCCAATAATTTACCTTCCTTCATAGAAAACAAAGATTTTTTTGGATTGAGAGAGAGACCAAACCTTTTGCACTTCAGGAAGACCTTCTTCAAATGATGACAATGCTCTTTGTCATACTTTGAGAACACTGTAATGTCATCCAGATATATGACTACAAATTTGTCTTTCTCCCCAATAAAGGCAATGCCCACGGCTCATTGGAAGGTTGCTCCTGCATTCATCAATCCAAAGGTAATTTTATCATACATGAATGTGCCCCAAGGAGTAGTGAAGCATGTCTTATTTCTATCTTTATGCATGAAAGAGCTCTGACTGTAGCCAGAGAAGCCATCAATCATAGACATCCTAGATGAACCAGTCACTCTTTGCAAAATGTGCTCCATCTTTGGCAAGGGGTAGTTATATTTTTTGGAACTCTTGTTCAAATTCCTAAAATCAACACAAAACCTGATTTCCCCATTTTTCTTCCTCACAGGAACCAAGTTATCCACCCATTATGACTATATCAAATGATTGATGATCTAGGCATCCAACAAATTTTTCACTTCTTTTTCCATAATAGGAAGAAGCATGGGATTTATCTGTCCGAGTTTCTTCCTAAAAGGCCTTGCCTCCTCTTTCAAAGGGATTTTATGTTCAATGATGTTTGTGGCATATGTTCTAAGTCTTCATATTTCCAGGAAAAATCATCAACAAACTCCTTTAAAAGCTTATCATATTCAGCCCTTTGTTCCTTTGACAAGATGCCAGATAATTTGACATACTTTGGGTCTTCCTCTGTTCCTAAATTTCATTCAGCGACATCAACATACTCAGTTGAAACTTTAACCTTTACAACAATATCATTTCTATCAAACAATCTCTCTAAGGGGACAAGTCCCTTTGGAATATGGTTACTAGGTAATTGAACAATATGATGATCAACAATTTTATTCAGAAAAATATTAGCATGAGGGATTTCTTTAGTATCTTGATCTTGATCAATATGTAAAGCAAAAAATTCACCCACTGTCTCAAGAAATCATTTTATCTCAAGATCATCTTCAAAAACCTTCCAATGTTTGACATTTTCAGGAATAGAGGGTCTATACTTTACTTCCACATCATACTTGAGTTTGGGGGGAAAAGGAACTCTGAAATTACTTGTTGATACAACCAAGGAATCTGCCACAATGTTCTCCTCTCTTATAACAAATGAGATATTAAAATCCAAGAAGAAACTATCAACAAGATCCCAAACTTGATTTTTGTAGGCCCTCAACTTGGGGTGCTTAGCTTGATACAAAATTTTTACTTGATGAACAATCAACTCAACATCTCCAAACACTGCTAGCTCTTCAATCTTCATGTCTTTGGCAGCCCTCGAACCTAAAACAAGAGCCTCATATTCTGCCACATTGTTTGTTGTTTCAAATTCCATATTGTAAGACAGAGGTATGGTCTCTTGGGTAGGGGAAATAAAAACTACCCCAACACCAACACTTTCACTAGAAGAGGCTCCATCAAAAAACATCTTCCAAACATAGGTATTGGGAGGAGGATTTTCACAAGAGGTAATAGGTTGCTTTCTGATTTCAATAGGTGTTTGAGGAGAATCAATGAGCTATAACATATTGGTTCCTAAATTAGTATCAACTATAAAAATGGGGTGGTTGGTAGGATTTGCTTCATCACTGATAATGTAAGCAATTTGTGCTTCCATATAAAGCCTTCTATGTCCCCCCCCCCACCCCCCAAACACAAGAATGGTGGCATATGAAAAATCCATCTACAAAATTCCCCCTAGTATTTTGATCCAAGATCTAGACAAGAGCATCCCAAACTTAGGGGGGACATCGACCACCACAATATCCATGACCACACTTTTCATTGGCAATTGGAACAAGGAAACAAATAGGTATTTGATAACCCCAAGACACTTCTCCTTCCTGGAATCAAATGAGTATAGGTCATGTTAGGTTTTTGTAACCTCCAACCCAAGCTCATACATGACAGTCTTAGGCATGAGATTATGAGATTCCCATGAATCCATCAAACAATTGTGCAACACTTTATCATGAATGTTCAATGATGTATAGAAAGGAGGGGAAGAGTCATCCCTATCCTCTACCAAAGGTCCTAACATGAAAACTAGTTTTTCATCTTGGAGGTTGACTGAATCGATGGGATAAGTGGAGGTTCAAGATGCAACATTTTGGAAAGGTACCTTTTGAAATTCTCATTCTTAACTAGCTCCAAAAAATGTACAAGGATTTTAATCTTTTGAATCTCATTCTCAAAGCTAAAAGATGAGGGAGGCTTCAGAATCTCCTTAACTTCTGGGGCAGGGCTCTGAACCACTCCCTGGGGGTTTTGTGCCTCTTCTTATTTGTTGATAGCTAGCACACCCTTAGTAGGATTCTTTGTTCTAGTAGGCTGATCAAGATTGTCAAGATTTCCCTCTTTCTTCTTGGACCTTAGGTTGTATCTATTTGGATTTCCACTGGTCCTTTCCCATTTTCTCATGTCATTTAGTTGGATATCCATGAGAGACTCTTCATATGCAGCTTGGGTTAAATGAGGAGATGAAAGGGTGCCACCAAGACAATGGATTTTAGGATCGACATCTCCTTCCTCTCCTTCTTCATTAGTAATCAGCTTATTTTGGAGAGGGGGTTGGATTTTTTGATCATCCCTATCCCTATTTCTTTGATCTCTTTGGATGATTTGAGGGGTGTTATTTGGTATTTTGAAATTACCCCTATTATCAACATTCTAGGGGTTCCTATAACTCTACTTTCCATCAAATTTCAATTTCTCCATTTCTGCAGAAAGTGATTTTTCCAGCTTTGTCAACTCATCCACCTGAGGGTGGGCAGCAGAGGAATCAGAGGTTGAAGCTTCAACCCTACCTTTTCTTCTATCTCTATCATATTTACTCCTAATTTTGTCAGCTGCCAATATATTAGACTCTACTTCAAGGGCCACATATTGCATATGAGCTAAAGAGGTATCTCTTATTTCTCTCAACAAGAGGCAAAACTCAGGGTCAAAAGAGTTGGCATAAGTAATCTTGGAAGAGGTTTCTGTAGGCTTTATTTCATTGGGAATCTTATTTTACATCTTATTAAATATTTTTGAGAAGTCTGAAACAGATTCCCCCTCTTTCCTCTTAAGTGACCCAAATTCTGTAACATAATAAAGAAAATCTTCTTTATCCACCCAATGCCTCAAGAATGAATCATCCAGAGATTCAATCCCAACAATATATCTAGGAGTCAAACCCCTAACCATTTCCTAGCCTCACCATCAAGGTTCTGAACAAAAACTCTCATCCACACATCTTCATTTTCAATGTTAAGATTATTTGCATAACTATAAAAATATGAAAGGTGTTCTTCTACATTTATGTCTTCCTCCTCTGTGAACTTGGGCATGTACTTAAGGTAGTCCCCAATCAGGAGAGAATTCATAGGCCGAGGTAAAAAAATGGGGGCATATCTAGCAGCTACTATGGCATCCATCCTGTTTCTAGGAAGATTAACACCTTCCATTTGGATGTGAACTGTAGGAGAACAAGGGGGAGATGGAGTTTGTACATGTAGGTCTGCAACTGTGTTTATAGGGGAAAGGGGAAGAGATTGAGTGTTGGAGTATAATGATATAGGGTTCAAGGGAAGAGAGTTTCCCCTTTAGTTACAACAAATTTGATAGGAAGAGGAGTAGGAAAACCCAAAGTGGGAAAATCTTCTAAGCTCCTAGGTCTAAACCAATTTACAATATTAGGGGAAACATGGGTTTCAAAACTTTCTCCTTCCAAATGAAGACTAGAAGGGAGAATTTCAACATGAAAGATTTCAAAATCTAAACTTCTGGAAAATCCAGTATATGGATACATCTACTAGAGTTTTAAAAGAAGAATCATGTAAATTACCATAATCACCTTGTACAACAGCTGGAAGTCCTGATTGAGAGGTATTTCCTTTCTTGATAATATTTTATGGGTCAGCTTCAAGTGTTTTGATAGGTAGTTGTGGAGTGGACCTCGTGTTTCTGACTTTAGGAACCACAACTTAACAGTGGAGTTGCCAGGTGCAAGTTTCAATATTCAAGGTACTGATTTCTGATGCACCTTCAGAATCAAAATTTCTTTGCCGTTCAATCCTAGGGAAATGTCTTCAATTCATTCCCCAGAAGTGGTGTCAAGAATGTTATCACCGAGAGTCAATCTCATATTGCAAGAGGATAAGGCCATTACCCATCAGAACTTTTTGTGGAGGTAGGTTTATGAATGGAGGTCAAATGGACAAAGCTCAGTACAAGAATGTTTTAACACAGAAACTGGACAAGCAATGCATAAGGAAATGAGGTCCTCATTAACTTCAGTTAGTGGTTAAGGATAAATGTGAGAAGAAGGAAGACTTAGTGAGAAAGGTGGACAAGTCTTCCATGAGCATCCGACCTTCAAGCAACTTGGTGAAGAAAAAATCAGGCACAAGAGCACTGTTGAACTCAAGTTTAAGATATTGAAATATATCACAACAATATTATAATCAAACCTCCATTACAATATAACTACAAAAACTCGTTTGGATCATCCATGCACAAGCATTTCAACATAAGAGGAAATAAGACAACAAAATAAAATAATGAAACAGGTCACAACAACATTATAATCAAACCTCCATTACAATACAACTACAACACCTCGTCTAGATCATCCATGCACAAGTGTTTCAACACAAAAGTAAACATGATGATGCAAGAAGTTGAATTCTATTAATAATAACGTCTCAGGTATCATACATAACCGAAGAACAAATATGGTATCAAAATATTACAAAATAGGGAGCTTTGCTCAACCATTCGACGACCATAAGAAAATCTTGAATTGATTTGTTTATACTCAGCTCACTGAACAACCACTAGGAGAGTCATCTGGCCATCCCATCCAAGGATTTATGTCTGTGTATCCTTCTATCAGACTGTGCATTTTTCCTCTTGTCAGACGCAAGCTCAGATCAATATGGGCATGCAAGAAGAAACCATCCATCGTGGTACCTTGGGTTGACAGTTCTACCTCCTTGGACATAGCTTGCATGCTTCCTATTTATGGATTGATCTGAGGTTTCAGCTACCAGTCCTTATTCATTAACTGAATCCTCCTTGGGATCAGAGCATGGATGGATGACTAGCAGACAACCACGTGTTGTTGTTGGATATGAAATTATACACGCATGCGATTTCAGGGCCATCGAAAGCAGTTTGAACCCACACTACTTTTGGGCTCTAAATGCACCATCTTTCGCCACATAGCCTCCCCACAATACTGTGGTTTGGATTTTGGTATGCCTTTGGATTTTAATTCCGGTGCAACTTGTGGCACCGAAATAATTGGTGGTCATTGATTCGATCACGATCTGCGATTTGGGCGCATCGACTATTTTAGTGCCCCCGTCGAAGCTTTATCTTCCTACCAACTACGAAATCCTTCCAACTGCGTTTAGAGATGGCACTAAATCAAAATGCACAGGGGATCTCTATCGTGGTAAAATGTACCCGCCTGTTTGCCTGTTCTCATGGATGTCACCTGCGACCCTAAAAAACTTCATGTGATAACACCTTGAATCAGTAAAGATGTCAGGGTTAGAATCATGATGAGTTCCCTATTCCAAATAGTAACACAAGGTCTAATTGGGACATTTCATTAGGGAGAACCCCTACCTATTGCTGACATAGCACATTTGGTCATGGCATATTAAAGAATGCCCCTAATTTCACTAGATATTGAAAAAATAACTAAAATCCTTTTGTTGACCCCCCTCCCAATACATATGTACAATTTTAAAACCCCCTTTTTTTACGAGATATCCAAGGTATCCATTTTTTCATGGAATTTTTAAAACCCCTTTTTATTTCTGTCCTTAGTATGGTAACATTATATAACTCTTATATTCTTGCAAATCACAAATCACAAATCACAAATCACAAATGTAATTCAAAAATAAGAAAACAAGTGCATTAACATCCCAACATAGGGATGTGTTACTCCAACATGATAGCTTTGGGTTCAAGGGCTTGGTGTTATACTGATTTCACTTCTCTGTAGTATAATACATGGTCATGCATTTTTTTATCAATGGGGTTTATTTAACTACAAAATATCATAGTAGAGAAACCTTGTACATAAACTTATTTTTCAGCTCTGTATGAAAAAACACATGAAATCACACCATAATTATGACTTTAACTTCTTATAAAACAACCTTATAGTTGAATAACCCAGTGGTTTGATTTTGGAAAATGTACCATGAACATGAATTCTTTCCTTATGATTATATTTATTTGAAGGTTTTTTACTAAATACCCAAAGGAAATACCACTTATTGTTGCACCAAAAATCCACCAAAAGCATTTTGGGTTCATGGATGAAAGAATACAAAAAATGGGGAGTGGAGGAGATTCCTATTTATAACCTATATTATGTAACCAATAAGGCATAAACATGGAGATGCAACCAACTTCATAGGTTGAGAGAACCAAAATCAAAGAAGAGTATTATCCTTGTAAGTTATTCACGATTCTCAAGTACAATTTGTGAAAAATTAGAAAATCAAATGATAAAAAATTGCCAACAAATTCTACTTGAGGGATTTGGAATGTTTGTTTTAGGTGAAGGGAATTTCCCTCAAAATAAGGACACTAACATACTCCATGCTCTTTTCAAGTACATATAAGGAGACAAGAGTTATTGTGAGGCACTCTCTTTCATAACAATTTTAAATTGAATCTATTGATGCTAGTGGGGCCTAATATTTTATATTTGAACTTTTTTAAGCCTTCTTGAGTGGGTTGACTAGTATTATTATTGCAACTAAGAAACATCCAAAATTAATGTATTAGTGGTATGTTCAA
The DNA here is from genome assembly GCA_009831015.1 of Picea engelmannii. Classification (NCBI taxonomy): domain Eukaryota; kingdom Viridiplantae; phylum Streptophyta; class Pinopsida; order Pinales; family Pinaceae; genus Picea; species Picea engelmannii. The sequence goes on from ML789750.1 coordinate 339,814, forward strand.
GACACATCGGAGATAATATTCTCTAGATTGTTGGGTTATGAACTATAGAGTATCACTAAAGTGGGTTAGAATATCCATTCTACATGATCTCCAAGAACTAGCATAATTATTTATTCATTACTACAAATGCGATGTACTCAAATATTTTGTTGGACTTGTTGATTTCATCGTTAATTTTAATTTAAATGATAAGTAGAGAGGATCACTAGGCAAGCTACACCACTTTGTAGGAAATAAAGTGTGTAGAAATATAATGTTTGCAACAATCTACATATATTCTTCACTTGAAGGAGAGAATCTTTCGAGATGGTTGGAGCCCTGTGTGACTAATATTGGGATTACTCTTACCAGTATTAATGTACATCCAAACAATGGAGAAAAATATTATGGGTCGTAATGTGCACTACAAATTTTGGGCTAAACATGCAGTAATGATTATCATGTGCATATTTGAGTATCTTATCGAAGTGTCTATAAGATATGTCTAGAGTGAGGTTGATTCCAAAATAATACATGACAAATAAATTTTTGATGAAGGTAAATTTTCATTTTTATCATTAGAAAGAGTTTAAGGAACTTGCCTTTCATCTTCTTAAGGGATTGTGTTATCATAATTAGAAGATATGTTCTCATTGGATGCGTGTTGATGTTCACTTATCATTGGACTACAAGGAATGATCTGACCAAGAATGGAAATGTATAAACAAGAGTTTCAAGAACTGAGCATAGAATGCAATTATGAATTTAAAAATTACATTGTTTATAAGTAATGTATCATTTTCATAGAACAAACATTGTCCCTACCTGCTCTAGCATTTGAGAACATAGAAGTGAAGCAATTACTCCTGTAATTTTCTCAATCCAATCCATGTAATATATTGAACTCTCTGCATGTGTATAACATATAGAAACCAAACACAAAAACCTCAGTGTAGTGACATCCAACCTATTTGCAATCAATTCACACAAGATTAAATATCGTCAAAGAAAAGAACAAGAAACAAATAAGTGGCAAAGTAAATAGAGATGACCTCCTCTTGTGTATGTCAAGTGGCATACACAACAGGCCCATTGGGCATGTTGTGTATGTATTATAATTAGAAATTGATGTGCACGCCACTTGGAATATACCTTATTGTGTATTCTAAGTGGCATACACAAAAAATGCCATGCATACACAGTAGGCCCATTGGGCTTTCTATGTATGCCACTTGGCATACACAACTAGAATACAGAACATGCCCAGTGGTAATTATCCTTGAAATTAACTATTATCCACATGCATGAGATCAAATTACAATATGCCTAGATATCAATGTTGCAAAAGTGAAGTGAGCCTAAGTAAAATGCCTAAATGAAAACTAGCTACTCAAATAAAAAATACAAATGATAATTAGCTTGGAAATAAAATACCATCCACTTACACGAAAGTGGAGAGAATCAAAAAATAAAATCCTAAGAGTATTTGTGTTAGTTATTAACCATTTCATAAATCAGAGTGAATCCATGCACTAAACCCAAATTGACATGAGTGAACCTCATGCCATATTCATGATGAGAAACACATTATGACAAAACTAATAAAAAATGATTTATAGATAAATTCTTGCAATAAGTGCTTAGTTGGTGGGTGAAGCAAGGGTAGTGTTATCCCTACTACTACGATTAAAATCCACTCAAATACATGTTTTTTCCTCAAGGTTCAATGCAACCACACAAGTGGTTCTTTTAAGGTGATGCGATATGGGTTACTTTGGCATAATAGATAATGTAATTCTCGTATAGTTAAAGTTGTTGAAAAGTGGACATAACAAATTTTCATTAGTTGAAAATTTAGAAAATTTAATGAAAAACACAAGGAGTTATAGTGATGGAATACACCATAGATGGTACCTAACTTGAAAATTAAATGTTATTTGCAACTAAACAATCTAAACTACAACAATCCTATTCATCAACCACTACAAAAATAGAGTGGACCCAAGAAAAACAAAATGGTAACTAGTTTAGAGATTGACTACCATTCTCACTATCACAAAATTAAGGCAAACCTAAACACAAAGTCCAAATGATAGTTACCTTCATCAACAATTCTCTCAAAATTGAAGAAAACTCATAGTAAAATTAGAATGTTAACCTAAAATCCAAACTACAATGTCCTTTCATGTTCAAATATTGTAAAAATAAAATGAACCTAGACACAAAGTATAAATAATTATTAGTTTAGAAATTCATCATTACCCCTTTGTGAGAGACACCAAACACATGATCTTAATAGTAACTACCCTAGTTATCAATTAACTTACAAAAGATGAATGAACCCAAAAAACGTTTCACAGTGTAAGTAGTTTAGAAATTCAAAATCCACTTGGCATACACAATAGGCCCCAAGGGACTACTCTAAGTACTCGAAACACCCAACATATGTATAATAAAAAAAAAATGCAATATGGGCATGGCCACCACAATGTGATATGCAAAAACTTGTTTCATCCTTTTAAAAATTTCAATGGGGGTGATGCCTTGTTTCCACTCCATCACAAATGATGACTATAATATCTAGAAAAATTAAAACCCTTATAGTTTTATATTCCAAGGGTACAAGTGCCCATTTTGAAGCTATTGCATAAATTTCAAGAACCCTCAAAACCCACTTTGAAAGAAATAAATAAGAAAAATCGAAAGCTCAATAATTGAATGTTGAGTTAACCCAACCATTCACCATTTGACACATTCACTGAACATGAGGCCAAAACGTATAAGTGAGTATCAAAATACTACAAACAAATCAACAAGAATACAACCAAGAATGCTTTATAAATAATCTACAAGATATAAATAAAAAAGAAAAATGAAGGTATAATGTTTTGAAAATAGTGTGAAAACTTTACTCTATTTAGGTTTTTGACAAAATATTCAAAACAATTGTAATCACCGTCTTCTAATTGGTATGTGCCATTCATATTATTGTATGATAAGTTGGCCACTGTTATAACAACTTCAAGTTGTATTAAATTATGGTTTATCAAATCATACATGTACATGTGCTTCCCATTTATTCAATTGTATCGACAAAGTTGAAGCTCAAGTCCTTATGGCCTATCAAAAATATCAATGTCATTATGGAAATCAAATACCCTATTACTATCCTTCTTTATTATTCTTTGAACTCTTCCAATGTACCAAATCCTAGAAGAAACACCATGTTTTTAACTTTTAGAAACACATTTTTCTTGTAGCACGTTCAATGACAGGTATAGGCTCACTCTCAAACAACACTACACAATTCGAGCCTATTTCAAAACCAATTGAAAGACCCTTTTTTGGAGACTTCTCATCTCACCTAAAGTAAACCTCATTTCTCACTTTATTCAACCTATATTTGGATAATGTCGGGTTTCCATCCAACTGACTAACCAATTTTTTTTTATACGTATCCTTACCATCAAGCTCCACCACTGTTTTGATAGTTATGTTTACATTCTCATCAATGGAATATAAAATTTCATCCAACTCATGCCTCAAATCACTTTCCATTGTTTGCAATTCACTATCATCGAGTACCATTGAGTGCAAAGGTTGGAATGTTGAGTTGGAATTGACCTAGTGGAGAATCATCAACTACTTCATCCAGAAATCAGAGTGTTGGAAATTTTCGATCCTCTGTCCATGGTTTAAACCACCAAGAAAATTGTGTGTCTCCCTTTGGTTGCATGCCAATATTTGATAAAATGCCATGTGCATCCTCAAATCCTATCTTGAGGGATTCTAATATTTTTTCATCTATATATATTGGATCATATTGTGACAAAATGTCAATGTCCCCTCTCACTTGTTGGTGTAATGTATTCCATATGCTCATTTGTTTTCTTATGAGATTTTTTAAAATGAAGCCCTAGGGGATTCAATTCTTCTTCAACAACTCTATCAAGGGTTCCAATGGAATGAAGTAGGTCAATGAAATCATAGGCCCTCTCTACTCCAACCATAACACCAACTTTTCTAAATAAGTTATCACATACATCTGACCCAATCAAGTGCAATACACATGGCAAGTTAGAGTATTGATCCCTAAACAATCTCATCAACAAAACTACAAAGTGGCAATAAATTTGCACATCTTGATATTCCTCTCTACTGATTAAATTTAAGTTGGCATTAGTATCATATTGTTTTCATACCCAACATAACCATAACGTAAAAAAAATGATGAACTCTTGAATCATTTCGTACTCTTTCCCAAAGAGTCAAGATACAAGACAGAAAAATATCAATATAGTCAACAACAATTATTAGATAGGTCTTTGTACCTAATGTTCTCTCTTTCACACCACATGTAATTCTCATTTCTTTTAAATACCTATGAACATTCATTGAAGCAATGCATTATGATGAACCCCAAATTTTTCGATCAATCCTCTCTATATATTCAATTTTAATCTTGCGATCACCCACTTTAAAAGTGTTATAAACCACTTTTACATGGTTAAAATTAACGACCTCTTGTCCAATAATAAAATCTCTTCTACTGCTAGTTAAATAATTCACTAATTTTTTTTCATTGTGGATGTAATCCTAGTCATGAAGTCTTGTTACTTTGAAACCATCATACAATATAGTTTGCCTCCATCCTTCCCAAGGAATTTGATATCTAATTCTTGTAGTTGAAGAATAGTCCTTCAACATAAGTTGTCTTCTTCTACTATCTCCATCTGAGGAATGACCAATAATAGGTCCCAAAAAATTTCAACATGTTCCTTCCACGGGTCTTCTATTTTTTCCCATTGTTGATGCAAACATTTACACTAAACATATTGCATGTTGGATGAACAACAAAAACCAAACATGGAAGCTTATCATGTAAAGGGTTCACAATAATAACATGTGCATAATGACCAATCACACAATTCTTAAAAGTGTCTGTAATAATCTTGTATCCTGCAACAACCTCACCAACTTTCACAAGAAATGTGTTTGGAACTTATGGTCTTCTTTCTTACCACAAAATCCCACCAATGTATCACTCTTTTCTACCCACTTGACATATGTTTTCATGACAGTTTCATCTTCGGCAATAAATACAGGAATTGGGCCCTCTATACCATGTTTTTATTTAAAAGAAGCATAAAATTTTCCAACTACCCCAAAAATGTAATTGTGCTCCCTTGGGATATATTCCAATGATTTTCTAACTTTCCTTAAAGTTGTAGATATTTAATGGCCATCCAGATTCAAACTAATAAAGCTATGTAATCTAGTACCTCCCCACAACTTAATCATCTCATAGATGGATTTATTGGATGTACTATACCTTTTCCCTACTTTTGGATGCATCATGTTGTAAAAAATATCTTGGAAAGATTCCCACTACATATTTACCTTGTAATTTTCCTTGCTTATGAGCCTCACACACATCCTTTCAACACCTAAATAAATCCTTCCTTTCAGTACATTCAAACAAATTTTCCTTCAAGTACCTCATTCTAATAGACAATGTAGTAACCTCTATCCTCTCCCACCAAAGAGATCACATTTTTTATTATCTATGACTAGCATTTATAGCCCATGCTACAATTTTGAGTTCATTTTGAGTCAAATGGTCCAGTCTTCTCCCATTCCACGTATCTCTCTCGTATATTTTAATGTTTCTACTTGATTCACAATATAAGCACATCCTAAATTCATTACATTAAGGAATCAACTTACAAAAATTTCATGTCAATGAACTGAAATGGAGTCCCGTTTCAGAAGCCCTCTAACAATGAATATGCCTATATGTGTCATCAATATGACATTCATTACCATAATAACATAATGTCTTCTTGGTATGATTCTCTATGGCCCATAATTTCAAACCTTGTTGATAATCAATTAGGACCTTTGTATCCAGTCTCTCCCCATTTTAATCAATATAGGGATCCCAATGCCCCCAACATTGTAATATCAAGGGAGATAAATGACCTAGAATAAAATGAAAAATACATTAAAAATGAACTAATTTCAAGTAAGATACAAAATTAAATAATGTGCACATTCAAATTAAAAAAAAGGAATTAAATTAAAACTTGCATAACTAACACACCTGAAGTAGAAGCACCTGGATTTGTAGAACCACTATGTAATAGTGAAGGTGATGATGGAAACAATAACCTAGTCAAACTCTGTTGGGAATTCTCAATGGTAGGATTAATAGGTCTATTGGTTGTGCCAATCCTTGACCTTATTGTATTATGCAAAGAATTGTATGTATAAGTAATATTCTTCTTTCATTTCATGTGTTCATTTAAAGAACTGACAATATTACCACTACTTGGAACTAAACAAAACCATTTACTACATCATGTACATTTTGATTTTACTTTTCTATTGTCCTCGTATTTTGCAAGTGTTTCTTCCACCACCTTGAAAAAATCAAGATCTTTTGTCTTGTTGAAATAATTTATAATTTTGATTGATTTCTCAATATAAAATCAATCTCCAACCATTGTTGTTTGTGTTGCTTCATCATTACATGAAGGAATTTTACTATTTCCCACTACTCAAATTTTACGTTGATGAGTAGTTGACATGATATGATAATTTTTGAAGTTGATAAATGTTTGAGATGCCGGTGATATTTCCTTTGTTCCATAATCAAAACCACAATTTTCACATCGGATATTTATTTGAGGTTTTCCCTTTTATGAAGAAACTTGGAGACTAAGCTTCTCCCCAACAAATTGTTCCATTAAATTATTCACATTGTTTTTCCAATATGCCAATATAATAGGATCAATAGATATGCATTGTTGTACAGACTTTGACTCACTTTCAAATCTTGGTTTTTTATGCATAGGTTCCTCCACATGGTCACCAATGCTTCCAAAATTTGGAGCTTTTTCCACTACACTTGATCCAAATGTTTCAATTTCCAATGTGTCTAGTTTCCATTTGACAACTATAGTCGTTGTTTCCACTATCCATTTTTCCTCTTGATTTGGATTTAACATGTACCCTTTACTACCAAAACAATCAAAAGGATATCCTTTGACTCCATAATTTAAAATTTCATGATGGGTTTCAAAAAATGTAGAATCTTTTCAAACCCTAACTATGCCAAAGACATAATTCCCTTCACTGGCTACAATTTCATATTCAAAAGCCATCTACATTTCCATCCATATGTACCTTTTAGTAAATTAAGAACAATAAGTATACTAACTATTAAGACAACGTAAATTTAAAATGACATGTACACGTGACAAAGTTATATCTACCTATAAATTTATGGGATTAAGAAGAAAATTTCAACCTAAATACTTGAAATATTAGACACTAACTACACTTAAATATTCTAATTAAACCATGATTTTACTCTTCCCTTTCAAACCTGAAATAAAATCCGAGTCTCAATACTGAATATGGTTTTACCTCTTATATGAATAAAGGGGATATTCCTTTCATTTATTGTTCATTCATCATTTTTTGTTAGAGACGTATATGTAAAGATAAGGATGGTCTGTGAAGGTGCATCTAGATTCATGGAGTGGAGGAAACAAATTCCTCAATATAAGCCACAACTCCTAAAATTTAGAAAATTGTCTCCCTTACATTCTTGGAACTAGGAAGAGAATGTTGGACAACTGAGAGGGGGGGGGGGTGTGAATCAGTTGTTACCGTGCTTAAACAATTATGTTTCTTTTAAAATATTTACAAGGCACTCAATGATGATCACAATAATGCAGAGAAATAAACAAAGGCACATTCAGCATCAGTCACATATATGAGAAAGACAGAGATAGATAATTCCTGAGGAAACCCATACAGGGTAAAATCCTCCTTTTCTTTATATGATAAGTATTATCTACATTCTTTACATTATCATAAATATGAGCACCAACTCATTGTGAGGCTACAACCTCTATTTTTGCAAGCTGCAACTTGCTGAGAGAAATGACTCTTTGTTTTCTCTAGCACCCACTAGAAGGAAGCAACAACCCCCTGGTTTCTCTAGCACCAACTAGAAGGAAGCACCAACTCCCTGGTTTCTCTAGCACCAACTAGAAGGAAGCACCAACTCCCTGGTTTCTCTAGCATCTTCAGCACCAACTGAGGGCTCTCAGCACCAACTGAGATA
>ML789750.1:375780-419162 GCA_009831015.1 Picea engelmannii
GAGTCAATAGCACCTGTATATAGCAATAGTAAAACATCCTATCATCAATCATGACGCATCATCATCAAGGTTAAGTGGTTCATCATCATAAGAATCCAGATCACTTGCGAGCAAGTGTCCTCAAAGAATAAGTTTTGTCAGTGTGCCAGAGCGGGATGTTACAACGATCTATCCCCAGGTGTCCTACCTGAAGATGGATGGTCCTCCTTCTTTCGAGATTTTGTGAGCCCTCTACTCCTTGCACTTTAAAAAACGTGCAGGTTCTCCTTGATCCAATGGTGGTTGAACCCTGCGTTTGGATCTAATGCCCGAGATCTATCCTCCATATCTGCGCGCTCCTTTTGTCTACATTGAGATCTGATGGTCATCAGGAATTCAGGATGGGATCCAACGATCACCGATGCTTCTCCTCCAAGTGTTACACATCCTTCTTACTTGGAAGAATTTCTAAGTGTCAAAGGCCTCGACCTTTGATCTTCCTATGATCCTAAGTATGCTATCTCCCTTGAGCTTTAGCCATGAGTTAACCTCATCCCTGGTGCACACCTATGAACTACATTTGAATCTGTCTAATTCCTCCTGAGCTTACATTGTTCCTATTTTTCCATCGATGCACACTCTGATCCTGCCATCAATGACAAGCGCATACTACCTATAAAGCATGCCAACCATCCTCTGCATCGTCTTTCCAAACTGCTTCTGATGCTTGTCTGTTACATTCTTCCTATACTCATGCCATCTTCACTATTGTACTTGCCATCAATGACAAGCATACGCTACCTGTTAAACATTTTCCAACAGAGAAGCTGAGTTTGAACTCTCTATCCATCGGGAATGAGGGAAAATTTGAATGGGGAGAGAGGATTCATTAGAATAAGTAGTGGGAAAGATTTTTGAGATGTGGATAGTAGAAAAATAGATCCAATTCCATGATAGATCAACCAACCATGAATTGAATCTTGTACTGAAGGAAAATCCAAGAAACCAAGGGGATTATACATAGGATTGAGAGCACTGAAGGGAGGTATTTATGAGGGACCATGTAGCAATGAATGAAATACTCCTTTTTTTATGTAATGAAAAGTTGTTCTTGTCCTACTTCACCTTGGGGTATCATAACCTAGCTAGGGGGTGGTGTCGTCTATGGATTACCTACACTTTTTTCTTACAAAAATTGAAATAAGGTGTTAATTTGGATTGGTGGTGGTATTCTTTTTGTTTTTTTTGGTGTTATTATTAGTTCTACCATACATGGACTTATACAAGACAAAGTAGATTGTGAATGACAAAGGTAAGAATCTATTTCTTTTACAGAATTACTGTATAAACATATATTGGAAAATGTTCCATTTGAGATGATTAAATGCATTAAATGGAATGCCACTCAAGGTTGAGTTCTTTTTGAAGGATGTGAACTAAGAATTATTGAGATTTGAATATGAACTTTAAAAAAAAACCCAGGTTATTTGTATTATCCAGTTTCACTATGGTCCAACCCATACAACTTTCATTACATTCAACAAAGTAGTGATACCTAGATTCAAAGAAACCAAAAGTAAACCTAATAAACTATTAAGCCAAGTCCATTTTCTAAAAAAATTGTGGCTATATTTCTTACATATTTGTTAAAAAATAGAATATTTCAAATTTCTTTTATAAAATCATTAAAATGTCATGGTAACTATTGCAACAATATTTGTATTTTTAATTATGGGTATATTACATAGGGAATGGGTTGTTGGGTACATAGGGTGTGACTATTTATCATCTCAAAGGAAAATGTTTGGGTATTTTGGGACATTTTCCACGTGGGGGATAAAATTAAAAACATGTGCCCTAAAGACTTAACGTCCTTCCTCTCATAGTCAATGGGCCTTCCAATAGCTCTCAAAAATGGGACATGAACCCACCAGAAGAGAGGCTAGTGAAGGTATGGAAGATTAGTTATAATGAGGGGTTGAGTGTGCATATCCCGAAAGGAATGGAAATATTTCCCAATATTCATTCAAAATCTAATCAAGGTGTAGTTGCAGCCCATAATTTCCACTTGTGTAGAAAATCCTAGATTTTGGCCTCCAGGTTACCTCATTCAAGTGCAGGAGGGGACTAATCCTCAAAAATTAGTCACGGGATGGGTAACCTGACAAGATTTGGGTGGCTCGAGAAGGCATGTTTGGAACAATCAAACCTTGTCACTTCCCCTTGAATGGTATCTCTCTGCCTTATGGCATAATAAAAATTGAATTGAAGGATTTTCATATCCTAATCAGTCAACCACTAAGTTTTGAGTGAAAAAGTGATAATAGGGGGTTTTGTGGATCCCTACCCCCATAATCCTAACTTAGACTAAAATTTTCTTTTGTGACCTCTCAAGGGAGGATTTTAGTAGGTTATTAGAGTTGTATTTTTTTTTTTTTTGAAATTGGGGTCATGAACCAATCTCGTTTCTTAAGGGTTATTAGTCTACATATTGTTTTTTAGTAGGTAGAAGGTTTAAACCAAGAAACTAGGTATCAACATATGGCAAATTTTTGTGAGATTTTGAAAATTATTGGTTCCTTCTAATCATAGACCAAAAAAAAAGTAGCATGTGAAATGTGAATGCATTTTAAAACAATGAAAGGTCAAAATGAACATGGAATTGTTTTATTTTTCATTGTAATGACTTGTATGTTAATGTACCACATGGACCTTTCAAAATAAAATGAATTTTCAGGGAAATGTGGCACTTACATTGTTCAATATCACAAAAAATATTGCAACCAAATTTGAAGGCCTATGGCAATCACAATCGCTACAAAAGGTACTAAAAAATGTTAGTCTAGATTTTCTCTACCAGACACATCTATATAAAAGTTACAATAGTTGATTATTTTTTCCTCAATTCTCCATTAGTTGTAAAATGCAGAAAGTTCTTAATGGCCAGGAAAGGTTCCAAGGGGATATTATTGACACATGTGGAAATTCAAAAAGTAGGCCTTTGGATCCCAAGGGATATCTATCACATTTAATATTCATTCCAGGAAATCATGTATAGTTTTTTTGGCCCATGTATCAAGGCTGTCAAATATCTCCAAACACGGGGAAATTTCTATTGTACTAAATAGACAAATTCCATCAAGAAAAGATTCATCACCGAGAAACAATGATAATAACACTATCAGAAAATTAAACTTTTAAAATATAAATACATTGACATCCTATAGAGACTTATTCAAACTAGCATTATTGTCCTCTTGGTTGAACATATTTCTCAATGCATATCAATGGTAAAACACATTGGCAGGCTAACAGAAACAAGTAAACTTGTGTCCCTGTTTTTCTACTTTTATCCCTATCTCTATAAAACACATCAAACATTACTGAGCCATGGGAGAAATGATTGAAAATAAGGATTTTATCTATTGATTTCCATGGGATAAATGATTGAAAATAAGGATTTTATCTCTGGAACAAAAACATAGTTTATCTCATACTTTTAAGGTGTTTGTTACAATTCGTGATCAATCAGTAAGAACTATATATTTAACATTTGATGAATTAGGAGGAATTCTTTTTCAAGAGAAACAAAATAAACTTTACATGGACATGGAAATTATGTGCATGTTTTTGTGCAAAATAGAGGGGAAAAGGAAAGCAAAACCTTGGCCATCGAGAAGACACACGTAGAAATTAAAGGTAAGGTAAAAATAGGCATGCATATTCAAAAGGAACTCTGGCAAAAGTAAAGTGTCTTTACTGCAATAAACCTAGTCATTTTGAAAAAGACTGTAGAATATGAACATTTGATTTTCCATAGTTAGGTTCTTGTATAATTATGGTTAAGAAGAACAATATGGTGTTAATGGAGGAATCAAAATAGCCTCAACTCTTTGATACTTTGAAAAAAAAAAATCTAAAGATGCAAGGTACATAGATTTGAGTGCCACTGGGAGCAAAAAAAACAACAAAAAATGGTTTTCCATTTTAGATGACAGTTAAATTCATTGGGTAACATCACATTGGAAGATGAACCAATACACATGGTAAAAGGTCAAGGTGATATTCCTATGAATATGCCTAACAAGTGCATCAAAAGCACATGATGTATTAATATGTCCTATTGTGTATGCCAATGGGCTTGTTGTGTATGTCACTTATCATACACAACAAGTCCATTGCAGGTCCATTGGACCTGCCATGTGTGCCCAAAAAGTCATTTTCATTGCATGATCTAAAAACACCTCCAAATTTTGTGCTACTTCTAGTGCTTGTTTTAGTAGTTAGAGAATCAAAGTATTGATTTTCATTGTTCATTTACTTGAAAGAGGTATTAGAAGGTGAATACAAATTATATATAGGATTGAAATTTCCATTTGGTTTTCTCTCAGTTGATGGTCCAGTTCCTTCAGAATATTTGTCAACAAAGATGCCTTTTTTTTCATAACTAGACTAACACTCATCTAACAATGTTGAACAAGATTTTGTCTTCTTGAATATATTTGTATATTTAAATATTAAACCATCATCTATATTTCTATTTGAATCTCTAGGTTAATTCACTCCTTGAACCTATGAACTATAGCTATCACTAAATTTTTCACTATTAATAATTGATATATGAGGAGGATGTCATGTTCGAGGAACTACTACTTCAATATTCCATGTCTAAATATTTAAGGGGCATACTAATAGCAAGAAGGGTTAAATATATAAATAATTCACAATTCGTTGAGTACAGTCTTTTGGTCGGGGGCACATTTGTCACAATAGCCAACGAGTTCAAAGTTATCTTGGATAATTATATGTTTTCATCTAATGGATTAATCAATACAGAAAATAATCATATATATGGATAGAGTACTTTGTTTTCTACCATGTATTGAATCACCCAAGTTCTAGAATTAACATTGATAAGTAAGTAGACTTCTTTTCACTACTTGGGAATCCCCATTTCCCTAAGGATTCACAAGGCATAGGATTGGCAGCCCATGGTACAGAAAATTAAAAACCAAATGACACAATGGATATTGCAGTGGTTAAACCCATTAGTGAGAGTAATTGTGATTAAGTCATTTAACTTTTCTCTTCTAATATATCAGGGCTCTACTCTCTTAGCTATGACATGCATCACTCAATATATTGGGAAGGACATAAAAAAATTCATATGGAAGGGAGAAAAAATGAATAGGAAGAGATTCCACCTTATTAACTGGGCAATAGTCAAAGCCCTTTTGGAAAGGGGTGGCCTAGATATTAAAGATATGTTGCTTATGAATGTAGCTCCAAGAGGAAAAACCTATGGAGGTTGGTTTTAGGTCATTGATAATGGTGGAAAGAATCTTTATATAAAAGTATTTGAGTGGAGGACACATACATAGCAGGCCCATTGGCATACATAAAAACACCATCTCTATTTAATTTCCCACTTATCCTCTTCTTGTTCTTTTCTGTAAAAAGATTTAATCCTATGTGTATTGATTACAAATAGGTTGTATGTCACTACACTGAGGTTTTTTTGTTTGGTTTCTATATGTTCTACACATGAAAAGAGTGCAATATATCATATGGGTTGGATTGATAAAATTACAAGAGTAATTTCTTCACTTTTGTGTTCTCAAATTCCAGAGCAAGTAAGGATAATGTTTTTTCTATGAAAATGATGCATTACTTCCAAACAATTTAATTTTAAATTCATAATTACATTGTTTTTATTAGTGCTTGAAACTCTTATTTGTACATTTCTGACATACATTTCCATTTTTGGTCAGAGGTTGCCTTGTATTCCAATGAGAAGTGGACATCAACACATAGCTAGTGAGAGCATTTCATTGGGAAAATATTCTAATTTTGATCACACAATACCCAAAGAAGATGAAAGGTTGGTTCCTTAAACTCTTTCTTGTGATAAAAATGAAAAATTCCCTTCATCAAAACTTTATTTGTTATGTATTATTTTGGAATCAACCTCATTCATACACATCTTATAGACACTTGGATAGGATGCTCAAATATGCACATGATAATCATTAATGCATGTTTAGCCCAAAATTTGTAGTGCACATTACAACCCACAATATTTTGCTCCATTGTTTGGATCTACATTAATATTGGTAATACTAATCCCAATATTTTTTTTTTATGGCTGGCGGAATCAGCAACTAGTTGGGCATGTACTCACATTACACATGGTCGTGTTATCCAACTGCTACCACTATAACCTCCAGGTGTGGATAGCGGCCCCACGCGTTACACACTAGATTAGTCGGGGGGAGTTGAACTCGAGACCTCTTTGGAACTTCATTTTCATGACACTTTCCAATTGAGTTGCTCTCCCCAGGACAATACTAATCCCAATATTAGTCACACGAGGCTCCAACAATTATGAAGGATTCTCTCCTTCAAGTGAAGAATATATGTAGATTATTGAAAACATTATATTTTTACACATTCTATTTCCTACAAAGTGTTGTATATTTCCTAGCGCTCCTCTCTATTTATCATTTAGATTCAACTTAATGATTAAATAAACAATTCCAAGAAAATGTTTGAGTACATCGCCTTTATAGTAATGAACAAATAATGATGCTAGTTCTTGAAGATCATGTAGAATGGATATGCTAACCCTCTTTAGTGATACTCTATAGTGCATAACCCAATAATCTATAGAATATTTTGTCCATTGTATCTTGAACATGCCCCTAATACATTAATTTTAAATGTCTCTTAGTTGATATAACAATATTGGCCAACCTGTTGAAGAAGGCTTAAAAAGAGTTCAATTATGAAATATTAGGCCTCACCAATGTCAAAAAATTCAATTTAAAATTTCTCTGAAAGAGGGTGCTTCACAATAACTCTTGTTTCCTTCTATGTATTTGCAAAAGAGCATGGAGTATGTTAGTGTCTTTATTTTGGGAGAATTTCCCTTCATCTAAAACCAATAGTGTAATACCCTTTTTTCCCCCAGTTTATAAATAGAACTATGACTTTCCAAAAGGCTATGGCAAACTGAATGTGTGTGAATGTTGGATTTGGTGAACCGTTTTGTTATAAAAAGGTAATGCATGTATTTTATGTTATTAAATAAAATGGATAGTATTGCATAACTATTGAGGAGGGGTTTTTCCAAGGTAGACCATGATGTTATGAGAGAGATGGTGAGGGGAACCAACAATGGTTGAGATGACCCCCACCAGACCAGTACCTTACTGGATTTAATTACTTAGACCTAGAACAATCAGGATGGTAGTTGGGAAGTATTCATCAAGAGTTAATGAGGAGATAGGTAGAGTACCCATTGGAAATAATTCTTAACCTGGCCATGAACTGTGGATTCAGAACCACACAATATTGCTAAGGAAGGAAAGAAAGGAAGATATTCATGGGTAGAGAGGGCTAGTGAGGAAGATGAGTCGCAACATCATTATTTCCTAGAGAGAAGAGAATGTGCAGCTCTCTGGTTCAAAAGAAAAATGAGAAACCAACTTGCATTGGGTGTAAGAAGTTGTTGGTAGTGTTTTCAGTCCAAGCTGATAAATGGGTTTGAAGAGAAGATGAGTGATTGTGGAAGTACTCATTGCAAGCCCCCTTTCTTGGTAGAGAGAAAACTGCTTTTCCAAGTTTTGGTGGGAGGAGGAGAGTAACCCCCTTCTCTGACTGTTGTTGAACAAGAAGAAAAATTCTCTCTCAAAGCATCATGGTCTAGCTAGGGGGTGGCTAATGGTAAATCCGTTCAGGAGTGGTTGTGCCTACGGTTGGGTGGAAACAGGCACCTCTCTCAACAGTTGCTTCACAAATTCTAGTTTCTTGATAAGTATTTTTATGCTTTGTATACTAAAATTGAAATGATGGTTGAATGAATGTGTCTATGAATAAAAAATTGTATTGTATGATTAAAGTAGAAATTCTTACTGTTTTTATGTGAACCCATGCTTTTGAATGGTTTATGTTTGCTTCATCTTAGTAAATGGAGAGCTAGGAGACATAGATTTGTAAAGAAATCTAAGAATCATTTTTCCAATCCTTGTATTGATTGAAATTCCTTAAGGGAAATTTTCCCAAGGATTGGTATCGCAAGATAAGAATTGGGGGAGACTTCGCTGGAATGTTTTAATGTCGTTGATCCCTCAAAAGGTACCTTTCTCTATTTTATATTTTAAGCTCTATGAATGGGAGGCACTCTCTTCAAACAATCATCCAAGAGATCACGAGATTGTTCCCATGACCTTAACCAAACCACAACTAAGGATTGGACGTGAAACCCCAAGACCTGTAAGAGGATCCATATGACCAAGACTCAAGAACCCTTCACCCGGCCTGAAAGGAGATAAGATTTTATGGCTTCATAACTCCGAGAGTTTGAACGTCTAGGACATTATGACTTCACAACCTCCAAACCAACTGAAGGAAACCTATTGGTTTGGTTACCAATGAGGTTAAACGACATCTGGCAGTTTCCCTGTGGTGACCATGAGATATATCCCATCGTTAAACCCTAACTCAATTACCGGTCGTGAAGCAACATGAGCTGTAGATCCGAGGGAACTCGGGAGCCTCCCTGACCATTGGATCTACATTGCAGTCAGTTCGACATTGACCACTTTGGGAGAACAAAAATGTCACAACACAAAAAATATTGATTTCCAGAGTTGTGAATTAATGTGAGCCATGGATCTATGGAGTCCATTGAGAACCCCTCTCGATCGTCTGATCAACCAATGGACTGACTTGCGTATAGTACTTAAGAGAAGTTCAACTTCAGGATAAAAGGAGTGTGGAGCGGGTAGAACCCTCAAATGCCAAACTCGCGAAGTGACAAGAGTCGTGGATCTGAGGATGCTTAGAGACCTTTCCTGGATGTTGGATCTAGACTGTGGTCAGACTGACAATGACCACTCTAGGATTAAAAATGAGATTACACATAAGAACCCTTGAACGCCAAATTTGTGAAGCAATATAGGCCGTAGATCTATGGATCTACATGGACACATATATACCATGAGATGCAAGGGGCATTGGAAGATTTTCAGTCTAGAGTGGCATGGCATGTCAAATGTCACCTTGATATGTTCTTTTCGCATACCCTATGTGCCTGTTAGAACATGACACGTGTTGACCTCTGATGGGGTTGCATGCTATCTCTTCCTTGTTGCGTGTCACCCCTGACATATATTTTCTTGTCCTATTAGCCGATGGAGTACTCGAGACCCACCTATCCTTTCCTCTACATTTAATACACCATCACATGTAAGGGTGGACCCTTAGGGAGTCTGGGACTTTAGAACTCTAAAGGTTTGGGTTGTAGTATATTAGATAAGCCAAAAGGGTCGAAGGCCTAAGCCACGTGGAACTATTTTGAGGTCCTTCAGGAGTTCGGTATTTCAGGACTCTAGAGGATATGCATGTATAAAGAAGAAAGGGAAAACGTTGAATTTCCCTTAAGCTTATGTGTTAAACAAGGATGAAGTTTCATCGTTGGATTTGATGGTGAATGGACTTCCACCATAGATGCAGGAAAGATGGGAAGTCTCCAGGACTTCGGGGAACTTGGGATGGCACGAATTAGAAAAACCTACGTGGGTTCCACGTGGCTCTTGACTAATAATTCCTGAAGATATTTGGAAGGGCGTATCTCCCAAAGTAGAGCTCAAATTTGAATAGGGTAGCAGTTGTTAGATAGCTCTTGATGAGCAGAATAGAATGGAGATCTTAGGGAAAGGATTCGAGATGATTAAGAAAAGAGGAATTTTAATGCCCCATCCCTAAAAAGGGTACTTAGGGGTCAGGTGTGTTACAAATTGGTATCAGAGAAGGAAACAACACTTGGCATGCTTGGACTCATGAACAAGTTGGATAAAAAGTCTTATTAATTTTTTTTTAAGGGAGTAACACCCTATCTTACCCCAATCATAAGAAACTTATCTAAACCACTGCTGAAAAGAGAAATGAAACTTTATGCTATGGTTATATGTTTTGAAAATATGAATTGTGTGTTGTTCATAAACTAGTAGATAATTAACTAACAGAAAGTGTTTTATTATCACTCAAGTAGTCAATGGACAACAGGAAAACTACAACGTAAAGGATGGTGACGCACCATGACTTGGGGGAAAGATCCCACAATATAGAGGAATAATCTGATGAGAGGAGGGTGGTGGAAACCCCTCTAGATTTGGCTGAAACCGTAAGAATCCTCATGGTGGAATTATAGAGTTGTAAGGCTGACAATGAAAGGCTGATAAAAGAACAGGAAAAACAAACTGAAATTAATGCAGTCCTACTACAAATCCTATCATATATTCAAAGGAAACTGCAACATGGACCAGTAGCCAGTCACTTGGACAGACATCATACTAAGAAAAATCAAAGTCCACCTGAGATACAAAAGCACAGTCCTGAAAGTGGCCACACAAGGAGGAGCACCTCAAAGAAGGCCCAACATGGAGCCAAGAGACTACTCAACAGAATAATTCTCTGGTGAGGAAACTGATAATTCCAAGAAATCTTCTAGTAGAAAAAATAGTTCACATTCCTAGAGGAAAAGAAAGAAGAGGAAACATTCCAAGAGCCATGACCCTGAAGAGTTTAAGAAATCCAAACCACCCACTTTCGATGGAGAAATTAAGAAGGGGAAAGAAAAAGAATTTTTCCTACTAGGATTGAAGAAGTACTTCATAGTCCATGACTACTCTAAAAACTTAAAGACTTGAATAACCATTTTTAACCTGAATGGAAAGGCCTCCATTTGGTGGGAGGAACTTAGGAATGTGAAAGGAATCCATGAGAAGGACTTTTCATGGAAACAATTTGAGAAATACTTCAAGAAGAAGTATCTATCATAGAAATACTTTGATGGGAAGACCAAGGAGTTCTATGAACTCAAGCTGGGACAACTTAAAATAGATGAATATATCAACAAATTTCTTGAGCTGATAAGGTATGTGCCCTACATAAAGGATGGAAAAGTAAATATGCAACGATTCATTAGTGGAATGCCTCAATCCTTCTGAGACAAAATTGAGTTTGATGAAACCAAGACCTTAGAAAATACTATCCAGAAAGAAATATATTGCTATGATAATTTCAAGAATAAGACAAAACCTCATGAGGAATGGAAGAAGAAAAGTAATTCAAGATTCAAGAAGAAGGGGTTTAAACCCTCAATATTTAAGAACCATGGGAAAAATTATAAGATGAGCCTTCCTACTAAAAGTGTATATCAACAGAATTTCCCATCTCATAGTGGAAATAAACCCTTTGGAGAAGCCTCAGGTAAGAATGATAACACAAAGAGAGAACCCTTGAAATGTTGCGTTGTGGAGAAGAACATCTGCTGAGGGACTACCCACATAGACAACAAAACAATAGGAGGTTCTACAACATCCAAGAGGCTACCACAGTCAATTATGTGGTTAGGAACATGCCACAAATATATGTAGCCTTGGATAATAGAGAAGATGACCACCAAGATTCAGTGGTGGATATGGAAGGTATTATTTCCAACCATCTAATTTCCATTTTAATTGACCTTGGTTATAATCTGAGTTATGTTTCCCCTCAAACTATTGAGAAATGTAAATTGCAGCAAGTAAAACATGCTAAATCTTGGCTGGTACAACTAGCCACTAGAACCAAACGAAAGGTAACAAAGGTCATACCAGCATGCCAATTTATTATGAATGGATTACCCACCCAAGAAACCCTAAACATGCTCCCTTTAGGATCTTATGACTTGCTAATTGGCATGGACTAGTAGGAAACCCACAAAACCAAGTTGGATTGTTATAATAAAACTTTATAGTGTGAAGATGAAGAAGGGAGAAAGATAATCCTACAAGGGATTCAAAAGATTGTCTGAGTGAGACAAATATCATCCCTTCAAGTGAAGAATTATTGCACAAAAGGATGTCCTTTGTATGCAATACAAGTGTTGAACTATGTTGAGAACAATAAACCAAGCCTAGAGGACCATCCCATATTAAGAGGGTATAAATATGTGTTTCTAGAAGAAGTACCAGGTCTACCTCCAAGAAGAGATATTGACTTTTCAATATAACTTGTACCAGGAATGGTTATAGTGTCTAGAACACCCTATAAAATGAGTACACCAGAGATAGTTGAGCTCAAACTACAACTAAAGGATATTTTGGACAAAGGATAGATTAAACCTAGTGTGTCTCCATGGGGAGCACCATCCTTGTTTTTGAAAAAGAAGGATGGCACACTCAGGTTGTTCATATATTATAGACAACTCAATAAAATGACCATTAAGAATAAGTATCCCTTGCCAAGGATCGATGACTTGTTTGACCAATTAAAGTGTGCTACGATTTTCTTCAAGATTGAATTGAGGTTTGGATACCATCAAGTCTGAATTAAGGATGAAGACATCCACAAAACAACCTTTAAGACAAGATATGATCACTTTGAATTTTTGGTGATGCCATTTGGGCTTACCAATGCACCAACACCTTTTATGTGCTTAATGAATAATGTACTCAGTAAGTTCTTGGACAGATTTGGATTGGTTTTCATTGATGATATCCTAATATATTCTAAGAATACGGAAGAACATGAAGAACATATCAAGCTAGTGCTTTAAGTGCTGAGAGGACATCAACTCCATGATAGGTTTAGTAAGTGTGACTTTTTCCAAAAACAAGTCCATTACTTAGGCCATGTTATCTCTGAAGAAGGATTGGCAGTTGTCTCTGACAATATCAAATCCATTATGAATTGACCTACTCAAAAGGATGTATCTGATATCAGATCCATTATGGGCCTAGCAAGATACTATAGAAGGTTCATAAAGGGATTCTCCAAGATTGGTTTCCCACTCACCTCCCTTCAGAAAAAGGGAGTTAAATTCATTTGGACATCAAAATGTGAAGAGAGATTCTAAGAGATGAAATACCTTCTAACCAATGCGTCGATACTGAAGATTGTAAACCCAAACAAGGACTTTCTTGTGTGTACAAATTCCTGCAAGGAAGGGCTCAGAGGAGTCCTTATGCAATAAGGACATGTGATGTTCTATGAATCCAGAAAAATTGAATGAGCATGAAATCAATTATGTGACCTATGATTTGGAATTGGCTTCCATAGTACATGCTTTAAAAATGTGGAGGAATTACCTCCTAGGTAGGATATTTGTACTTATGATAGACCATAGTGGGTTGAGATAGATGTTTGATCAACCAAAACTCAATGTTAGACAAATTATATGGATGGCTCTCCTTAGTGAGTTTGATTTTAAAATCAAACATATCAAAGGAAAATAAAATAGGGTGGTTGATGACCTTAGCAGAATCATGAAAGTGATTCACTTGGAAGTTGTAAGCACCTGTGAAATGGATGTCAGGGAGAGAGTCAAAGGTGCACAATGAACAAATTCATTTTTTAATACCGTGAAATCATACTTAGAGCAAGAGTCCATGGGGTTGAAGTATGAGGGTTATCAATTATTGAATGATGGACTGCTAACTTACAAAGGTAGGTTGTATATTCCAAATTGTGATGAATTGAAGAGGTTCATAATGGATGAACTACAAAAAAGACCATATATTGTTCATCCTGGTTATCAAAAAATGATCACAACCCCTAGGAAATTATTTTATTTTTCCAGACTGGAAAAGGACATAGATGATTACTTAGCTAAATGTCTAGAATGTCAGCAAGTTAAGTCAGAGCACTGAAATCCAGTAGGGTTGTTTCAGCCTCTACCAATACCAAAATGGAAATGGGAAACCATGTCCATTGATTTCATCACAGGGTTACCAAAATCAACTAAACATAATGATTCCATTATGGTAGTTGTGGACAAAGTGAGTAAGGTTTCTCACTTCATTCTCGTCAATTCCACTTACAAGGAAATATATATTGCCATTATTTTCATGAAAGAGATATTTAGGTTGCATGGCATGCCTAAAGAAATCATATTCGACAAAGATACAAAATTTTCTTCAAACTTTTGGAAGTCTATGTTTGTTGGTTTTGAGACTAAATTGCTATTTAGTACAACCTATCACCCTCAAACTGATGGGAAGATAGAGAGGGTAAGCCAAGTGTTAGAGGACACGTTAAGGATGCATGTAATGTGTCATCCAAAGAAGTGGGAAGACTACCTACCACTAGTAGAGTTTTCTTATAATAATGGCTATCAAGAGTCATTAAAGATGATCCCTTTTGAGGCCCTCTATCGTAGACAATGCAATATTCCAATCAGCTAGAATAAGCCATTATATAGAATTACAACTGGGCCATATATGCTAAATGAAATATAACAATAAATAATTTAGATAAAACAAAATTTGAAAATGACTCGGGATAGACAAAAAATTTATGTAGACAAAAAGAGGACTCCTATAGATTTCAAAGAAGAGGATCATGTGGATCTCTGAGTTAGACCCAGGAAAATCTCCTTGAGAATGGGAGCCTGTGCCAAGATGACACCTCGATATTATGGATCCTTTGAAATTTTGGATAGAGTGGGACCTGTAGTATATAGACTAGCACTTCCTCCCACGGTGAAGGCACATAATTTTTTCCATGTTTCATTACTGAAGAAATATGTACATGATTCTAATCATATAATTGATTGATTTGTGATTCAGATGGAAACAAAGGGATAATTCTTGCCAGAGCCACAATGGATAATAGACATGAAGGAAATCCCACTCAGGAACAAAACCATTGTAGAGGTCAAGGTGCAATGGAAACACTTTGGTATAGATGAAGCTATATGGGAAATGGAGGATGCCATGAAACAAGACCCATTTTTCTTTACTTTTGTACATACAGAGCACATCAGCAGGTAGAACATCAGGGACGATGTTCCTTTAAGGAGGAGGGGATTTTAATACCCCTGTTTCCCTCAGATTTTAAATATAAATATGACTTTCCAAAAGGATGTCGCAGACTAAATATGTGTGAATGTTGGATTTGGTGAACCCTTTTGTTATAAAAAGGTAATGCATTTATTTTTTGTTATTAAATAAAATGGATAGTGTTTCATAACTACTAAGGATGGGGTTTTCCAAGGTAGAGCATGATGTTATGAGAGAGATGGTGAGGGGAACCAACAATGGTTGAGTTGACCCCCACCAGACCAATACCTTGCTGGATTTAATTACTTAGACCCAGAACAATCCTCTGACCAAGAAATAAGTTACCAGTCAGGTTGGTAGTTGGGAAGTGATATTTAAGAGTTAATGAGGAGTTGGGAAGAGTACCCATCTGAAATACTTCATGACCTGACCACGAAATGGGTAGAGAGGGTAGAGAGGGTAGAGAGGGATGATGAGGAAGATGATTTGAAAGGCCATTGTTTCCTGGAGAGAAGAGAGCGTGTATCTCTCTAGTTCAAAAGAGAAATGAGAAACTGACTTTCTCTTGGTGCAAGAAGTTGTTGGCAACATTTTCATTCCAAGTTGATAAAAGGGGTTGCAGAGAAGAAAAGTGACTTGGGAAGTACTTGTTGCAAGCCCCCTTGCTTGGTAGAGAGAAAACCGTTTTGACAAGTTCTGTTGGGAGGAGGAGAGTAACCTTCATCCCTGACTGTCACTGCACAAGAATACAGAGTCTCTCTCAGAGCATCATGGTCTAGCTAGGGGTTGGCCAGTGGTAAATCCATTCAGGAGTGGTTGTGCCTACAATTGGGTGGAAACATGAACCCCTCTCAGTAGTTGCTTCACGAATTCTATTTTCCTGATAAGTATTTTTATGTTTTGTATACTAAAATTGAAATGATGGTTGAATGAATGTATCTATGACTAAAAAATGTATTGTATGATTAAAGTAGAAATGCTTATTGTTTTTTTTGTGAACCCATTCTTTTGAGTGGTTTCTGTTTGCTTCATCTTAGTAGCTGGAGAACTAGGAGACGTAGACTTGTAAAGAAATCTAAGAATCATTTTTCCAATCCTTGTATTGATTGAAGGTCCCTAAGGGGAATTTTCCCAAATATTGGTCTCACAAGATAATAATCGAGGCACACTTTGCTGGAATGTTTTATCCTCATTGATCCCTCAAAAGGTACCTTTCTCTATTTTAGAGCTTAAGCTTTGTGGATGGGAGGAGATCCCTTCAAACCGATCATCCAAGAGACTAGGGGCTTGTTCCCATGGCCTTAACCAAACCATGGATAAGTATTGGACGTGCAGCCCTGAGACCTATCATATGATCCATATGACCAAGACCCGAGAACCCTTCGCTAGGTCTAAAAGGAGCTAAGATTTTATGGCTTCGGAACTCTGGGAGTTCGGACCTCCAGGACGCTATGACTTCACAACCTCCAAACCAACCAAAGGAAACCTATTGGTTCGGTTACCAATGAGGTTGAACAACATCTGGTGGTTTCCATACCATGATCATGATATTTTTACCACTTTTAAACCCTAACTCACTTATCTGTTGTGAAGTGACATGAGCCATAGATTTGAGGGCACTTGGGAGCCTCTTTGACCGTTGGATCTACGTCGTGGTAAGTCCATCATTGACCACTTTGGGAGAACAACAGGGTCACAACACCGAAACTATTGATTTCTTTAGTTGTGAATTAATGTGAGCCATGGATTTGGGGATTCCATTGAGAACCCCTCTTAGTCGTCCAATCAACCAATGGAATGACTTGTGTATAGTATTTCAACGAAGTTTGTATTCATGAGAAAAGGAGTGTGGAGCAGGTAGAACCCCTGAAAATTGAAATAATGAAGTGAAAAGAGTCATGGATTCGAGGATGCTTTAGGACCTTTCCTAGACATTGGATCTAGACTGTGGTCATCCCGACATTGACCTCTCTTGGATTAAAGAGGATATTACACATCAGAACCCCCCATTGCTGAAGTTGCGAAGTAATGGAGGCCATATATCTCTGGATATATGTGGACACATCTTGACCATGAGATCTAAAGGGTGATGGAAGGATGTCAATCTAGAGTGACATGGCACATTGACATCACCTAGGGTGACGTGGGCCCACATTTGACATGCCACGTTTCACCTTGATTTTTTCTTTTCACAGACCCTATATGCCCGTTAGAACATGACACATGTCACCCTCTGATGGGGTCGTGTGTCATCTCTGCCTTGCCACATGTCACCCCTGGCATGTATTCACTTGGCTTATTAGCAGGTGGATTACTTGGGACCCACCTGCCCTTGCCTCTACATTTAATATGCCATCACGTGTAAGGGTGGACCCTTCAGGAGTCTGGGACTTCATAACTCCAGAGGTTTGGGGTGTAGTATCTTAGATAAGACGAAAGGGCCAAAGCCTCGAGCCACATGGAAAGATTTTGGGGTCCTTCAGTAGTTCAGGATTTCATGACTCCAAAGGATATGAATGTAGAAATAAAAAGGGGTGTTTAGTGCCAAAGCATCGAACACCAAATTTTCCTTGCGCTTATGTGTTAAACGAGGATGAAGTTTCGTCGTTGGATTTGATGGTGGATGGAATTCCACCATAGATGCAAGAAAGATGGGAAATATCTGGGACTTTTGGGAACTTGGGACGGTATGAATGAGAAGAACATATGTGGGTGCTACGTGTCCCTTGAATAATAATGCCCGAAGAGCTTTGGAAGGGCATATCTCCCAAACCAGAGCTCAAATTTGAATAGGGTAGCAGTTGTTAGATAGCTCTTGATGAGAAGAATAGGACGAAGATCCCGGGGAAAGGATTCGAGATGATTAAGGAAAGAATAATTTTGATGCCCCATCCCTAAAAAGGGTACTTAGGGGTCGGGTGTGTTACAAGCAGTCCCAATCCCTCAAGTAGAATTTTTTTTGCCAATTTTTTATCATTTAATTTTCTGTTTTTCACAAATTTTACTTGAGAATCGTGAATAACTTACAAGTAGAATACTCTTATTTGATTTCCATTATCTCAATGTTTATTCTTTATTGGTTACATCATATAGGTTTTAAACACTTATCTCCTCCGTTCCCCATTTTTTGTATTCTTTCATCCATGAACCCAAAATGATTTTGGTGGATTTTGGGTGCTACAATCAATGGTCTTTCCTTTGGGTATTTAGTGAAACAAATTAGAATAAATCTAATCATAGGGAAAGACTTCATGTTCATGGTCCATTTTCCAAAATGAGACCACTAGGCTATTCAATGATAAGATTGTTTTGCAAGAAGTTAATGTCATCATTATGGTGTGATTTCATGTGTTTTTTCATACAGAGATGCAAAATAAGTTTATGTACAAGGGTTCTATACTATGATATTTTGTAGTTAAATAAACCCCCTTCCCAAAAAAGTGCATGAATATGTATTATACTAAAGAGATGTGAAATTAGTATAACACCAAGCCCTTGAACCCAAATTTGTCTTATTGTAGTAGCATATCCCTATGTTGGGATGTTAGTGCACTTGTTTTCTTATTTTTGAATTTCCTTCATGATTTGTGATTTGCGAGTGTATAAGAGTTCTGTCATGTTTCCATACTAAAGATAGAAATAAAAAGGGGTGTTAAAAGTGCCATGAAAAAAATGGATACTTAGGATATCTAGTAAAAATAGGGGGTTTTAAAATTGTACATATGTATTGGGAGGGGGTGCAAAAAAAAGGATTTTAGGTTTTGTTTTTCAATATCTAGTGAAATTAGGGGTATTCTTTAACATCCCATGAACAAATTTTTTATGTCACAATTTCATTGAGTGAAGCCTTTGTGAAACCATCCATTTATGCACTAAAGTGTATAGCCAATATCCTTACAATAGTGTTGATTCAGTCGACCCTAAAGTAATTAGATAATCCAGATTTCCTAAATTTTCTATGTACAATCAATTATAGTTGCTTCGTCAACACAACTCAATCAATTCTATCCAACCAGTCAAAAAACCATTACTTGGCCAGTGGACTAATAGTTGATTCACTTCCTTTCACCAAGAGTTTGGCTTATTCACAAGCTCCAATAATCGAATGTTGAAGAAAATTGGCCAAGGATATATTGTTATTGTAAGTTAGATGACTAGAAATAGTTTTAGTTTTCTCAAATAAGATTAGTTCTACAAAATCCCAGAGTAATTTTTTACCATTATAGTGTTCCCTCATCTTGTGAGCTTATATTACAATAATTGGTGCTAAGGTATATATAAACAATTTAATAGATTTTGCTGATGTCCAAGATAGGTTTTTAGTCATATATAATTAATCAACTTGGCTATGATGTTAGACCTTTCTAATGCTTGCATTATCATGGATGTAATAAAAAATCAAAATTTATTAGTTAGACATTTTTTTTTTCAAGATTGATATGACTATTATGAAATGAATGCACTAAATGATAAATTTTGAAAAATATGAATAGATGAATTTGACATTATCCATTTTTTTTATATTACTAGGATTGGTATGAATGCACTTAATGATTAATAAAGTAAAATAAAATAAATAGAGAAAAATATATGTTAAGATATTTCATTTAATTTATTTATTTTCATCAAAATATAAAAAAGAGAGATAGTATGTTAAGATATTTTGTTTAATTCCCCGGATGGGGTGACATGCGGCTCCGTGGCGGTGACACCAGGATTATCACTTAGTTCTGGTTTAATTACTGATGGCCGCCACCCACACATCAACATTTACGATGGTGGACGGCCATAGCAGAGGCCATGCGATGGAGGGAATCCTCCCTCGCGCGACCATTAACACCCCCTGCGCACTCGGATTAATAGAGGATATGGAAGGACAAAGGTCTCTGCGGTCTGGTTATGAGTTTTCTTTTGAGCCCGAGCAGAGAGGGAATGCTCCTGCTACAGCTATGCTCTAGTTGTTTACCACCTTTTCTCTGTACTCTGAGAAGAATTTCCAGGGCTGGTGGTTTCTTTGTGTGCCACGACAGAGTCGGTTTGCCTATGCTTCGCACCTGCAACCACTCTCGTCCTGTACTTTTAGCTTAGCTTTGCATTCAATTGGAATTTGCTTGGGTACAATGGCGAGAAAGTGAGGAAGGCCTCGCGAGGGTTCAGCATGGGACGCACACAGAGCACAGAGGCAACGGAAGGAGAAACTTGAACGTGCTTTGGCATTGGTGTCTTCCATTCTCAGGAAGAAGGCTCGGGCCGAGAGGAGGGCATTGCTCGACACTATTGCAGAATAGGGAGTTGGTTGTAGCAGGGAAGACATGGATTTCACGCAGAGTGACAAGAAGGAGACCGAGACCGCGGATCTGTTTCCAATTTGCGTCGTGGAGGAGGACCTGTCAATTGGGGACCTGCCGTGTGTTGAGAAGACTCGTGCCATGGAGATGTCTAGCAGGGAGGGCACCAAATGCGTCTCGGCTAGGGAAGCCAACTTCCTTGGCTGCATTGTCGAAGAAATCCCCTGGCCGGGCGACTTGCAAGCAACAGGTGCCAAGAAGAATGTGAATGCAAAGACTGAAGCGGTGCAGAGGGAGCTCGCAGTTGGCATTGGTGAGGCATTGGAACTAAAGATTGCTCCTCCTAGTGGCTTGGGTGGCAGAACGCATGGTTCTCTCCTCAGTGACGAACACCTGGCCTTGGTGTTCGAGCTCCGAGGCCACATGTCGGACCTGGAACATAGGGCCCTCCTCATGGGCCAGCGCATGGACCTGCTCCTCGATTCATTCTCCAGGGCTCCAGCTCAGCGGAAGTGCCCCCTGTGCGTGTAGGCTTTTTCCATTCCGGCGGGGACCACTTGGCAAACTGGAGGAAGCGACACGTCACCGGGTGCCTAGGTTCTTATTATTTCCTGGTTTTTAGTTTTATTGTGTAACTGTTTTAGGTTTATCTGGACCATTGGCATCTGTCCTGGTTTCCTCCGGGCAGGACAGATGTTTCTTTTCTTTATGTATTATCGTATAACTGCTATTTGCCTCCCACTTATGCTGGTTTTCGGATACCAGCAACATTTTTGGTGACTGTAGCCATGACTCTGTATATTTTGTCAAAGTTTTGTGCTAATCTAATATAGCAGGTACTACTCCTTTTTATTTAAAAAAAAAAGATATTTTGTTTAATTAATTCATAAGAAGATTAAACATTTTATGATTTTGATCTTTTGTAGTTTGTCATCATTGAAATTCGATCATAATTTTTTTCGTAAAATTACAATTTTAGATCGTTGAAATTGTTATTTTGATGTAAAAATGAATATAGAACCTTAGAATACTCTTATTGCAACTTGATTTTATAATGTTAATTATTAATCTTCATAATTCCATAAATCTAAAATGATTCTTATCATATTTTAAATAAAAAAATATATGTTTCCCTTTCTATTATTTTTAATAACAAGAAAAAATCAAAATACAAAACCTTTAAATTGCAACATTATTTTATATTATATTCAATACTTTTTTTTATATTATATATTTAAAATCTCATCTTAAAATTAAATATCTGTCTTAAATATGGATTTATCATGCACCAAAAGGGATCAAATCCCTTTAGGTACAAACATTTCCTCAAGTTTTTTAACCTAGAAAAAAATTTCTTCTCAATGGACTTGATCCCTCTCGAAGGATGATGAATTAAAAGTATGCATTAATTCTTAACTCTGGATCTATCACGTTCCAAGACGGATAAAATCCTTTGAGGTGAAAACATTTCCTCAAGTGTTTTCAATCTAGAAAAAGTTTTCACCTCAAAGGATTTGATCCCTCTCGACTCATGATAGATTAGGAGTTAAGATGAATCTACATTGGCTCTTGATATATATATATATATATATATATATATATATATATATATATATATATATATATATATATATATATATATATATGCCACATGTCAAATCCATGTTGAGAGTATAAATAATTACACATCTCCTTCAGACTAAGAAACACATCATTGAAATGTTTTAACCAAGATCCATTTTAACTCCATGTTGAGAACTGAAGGAATTACACATGTCCTTCATTCTAAGAAACACATCATTGAATTTTTTTAAGCTATATCCATCTTAACTCTAGATGTATAATGTGAAGAGAGGGATCAAATACCTTGAGGTGAAAACATTTCTTCAAATGTTCTCAATCTAGAAAACATTTTCACCTCAAGAGAGTTGATCTCTCTAGAGTGACTTGATCCCATGTTAATATGGATCTATTTTGGTTTTTTTTTTTTTGTTTGTGTGTGTGTGTGTGAACTCCATGTTGAGCATCGAAGGAATTACACATCTCTTTCATACTGAGCAATACACCATTGAAATTTTTTAACCATAAGAAAATTTTCATTTTCAATTGTTTTATGGATAATATATATTTCAAATTGGTATGGAAATATTTTACTTAAGGTGGACATCGAAATATTTTATTTATGGTGGACTTTGAATTTTTTTTTGTTAATAATTTGTTTTTTTAATTGTCACGTGTCAATTACATGTTAAGCAATGAAGGAATTACGTATCTTCTACATGCTCAATAAAAAAATTTTAACTTTCAAATAATTTATGAATTATATATATATATATATATATATATATCAACTACATGTTAAGCATCAAAGGAATTATACATTTTCCTCATGCTCAATAAGAAGCTTTTTACTTTCAATTATTTAATGAATAATATATGTGCATGTGTGTGCCAATTACATGTTGAGCATTGAAGGAATTACACATTTCCTTCATATTGAGCAACACACAATTGAAATTTTTTACCCATAGGAAAATTTTCACTTTCAATTGCTTTATGGATAATATATATAAAATTGATATTGAAATTTTTTACTTAAGGTGGACATTGAAATATTTTATTGTTATTAATATTCTTTTAGATGTCATGTGTCAAATCCATGTTAAGCCTTGAAGGGATTATGCATCTCCTTTATACTCGGAAAACACCTATCTGTAAAATACTTATTTTTTTTACTTTATATATATATGATATACAATTATTTTACTTAAGGTAGATATTGAAATATTTTGTTTATGACTTTTTTTTTTTTACAAATATTTTTTTAAATGTCACATGTCAACTCCATATTGAACACAAAAGGAATTACACATATCTCTTATATTAAACTATATAAAACGTCTTTCAATACAAATAATATGTGTTGAAATATTTTACAATGTTTAAATAATTAAGTAAATCTTCAATTTTACAATGTTTAAATAATTAAGTCAATCTTGGATTAAAAGATACCCAATTTAAATTGCATTCATTACTAAACCTATGTCATAAACTAGACTAAATGAAATATGTATATAAATGTTAAATATATAGATCAACATGTACACATCTAAAAACATGGATAATATTTTGAGTTAAAATAACAAAATTTAGGTAACAAAAGTTATTCAACTATGTTTAACTAACTAACTATATATATAAGTTACAAAAATTCTAAAACCATGGATAATATTTTGAGATAAAATAACAAAATTTAGGTCACACAAGTTATTCAACCATATATATATATATATATATATATATATATATATATATATATATAACTATGTTTGAAAATTACAATATACAAAATAATTTTGAGTTTATTTTTTAAAATAATACAATCATACTTTCCTAAAGTATGATTGTATGATTCTCCAATGATAGATTACTTATGTAAGTCCACTATGGACTTTGCCTAAACTTAATTTTAGACCTAAAATGTGAAATATAAGACACTAACATTTTTTTCCAACGGGAAAATTTCAAAATTTTATTGATATATAATGTGTTATCAAGTCAAAGAATTACAAACACAACTGAAGTGATAACTGTCTTATGAAGCTTTCGCCTATAGTGGTCTCTCGTCCAACAAAGGGGGAATGTTCATAAAAAAGAAAATTCAAGGGAAAAGTGAGCTGCTAAGAGTCTGAAAAATACACAATAATAAGAAGAGGGTAAAACTCGAGAATATCTAGCAGACAAAGTATTCTTCAAAAAAAATAAAAGACCAGGAGTAGACTTCAAATCTTAAATCATAAAATACCGCTAAGATGAGAGGAGCATATCTTAAAATAGTGTTAGAAAATGGCGAGGGCCCTCATGACCATCTATCCATAGATTGTATGTTGTAATGCCCACTTTTTTCTGAAGTGCTTCCTTAGATAGTTGGTCTGTTGATTTGTTGTGCTCACGATAGATGTGTTTGAAGCTAAGTTTTTTGAAAGTGGGTAGAAGTAGTCTGATTCTGTCCTTCCAATCCAGGAGGGAGATGGCTTGTAGATCGCCCTTGTTGTTCAACTAGTCAATAATAATTCTGAAATTCCCCAATATTTGAAGTGCTTCAATATGAAGTCTAGAGGCCAAGTATAGCTTGGCCTAGGCACCCAATAATTATGCCCTGGTGTTGGTGCTCAGACCACAGTTAAAGGTCCATCTATAGGATGGATTTTTTGTGTTTCTCATCAACCCTCTAGCACCACTTTGAGTTCCATTTGATAGCGTTGCTCCATCAAACCATCCAGTTGGAGTGTCCTCTATGTCAGGTGTCCTCTTTGTGATCTTCAATCTTGTGTTGCTAGAGTGAATATCATTCCAGTTTTTAAATAATCCAAGTGTTTTGTATGTTGCAGAGCTTGTGGGTGGGGTCCCATTTTCAATTTTTTTTTTTATTTCTATCCAGCCAAATAGACCAACAGACCAGGGATGGAAGATGCTTTATTTTGTGTTCCCTATGGGTCCAATAGTCAAAAAAGTCAGAGAGAGTAGGCTTGTCCCAAGTAGTTTTAATATTTAGCACCATTGTAATTTTATCCCAAACTTTTCTAGAGAAAGGGCACTTGATGAACAAGTGGTCCGCATATTCTACATCATTGTGGAAAAGATGGAAAATATTTGGTCCAATATAGCCCTTTCTTTGAATGATATCCCAATTTTTCAATTTATAAGCGATCATAAGCCAAGTGAAGAATTTTATATTGGGAGGTAGGTGCCAGGTCCAAAGTTGTTTTGTCCAACCTCTAATATTAGTGTGCTAGAGTGTGTTTGTGATGGTTGTGTAGACATTATGGACTGTTAATTTTCCTGAATGGTCACCCCTCGACCACTGAAGTTTATCATCAGAATCATTTAAATGGATAACCGAATGTGCTAAAGCCGAGTAGAGGGTGTTCCAATGTGGAGCTAGATCTACATTGAGTTCAAGTGCATTGTTGGAAATCCACCTGTCAGGGGAGAATACAGAACTGGATCGATCTCTGTCTTGGTAGAGATACCAAAGGTTTTTTGTGTGTAATTTCTCTATCAGCTGAGGAGGAATTATGGTGGCATCACCCATACCAAGAATGCAATCACGGATGAGAGTGATAGAGTGGCCCGATCTTGGCTGCCAACAAATCCAATGGGTTATCCAATGTTTGGTTTAGTTAAATTTCTCTAGAAAAGTGATGTCGCCCTGGTGGTAACTGTGTCAGTTAGGATCCAGCTGGTAAATGTGTAATGCGAGAGATACTTATCCTTGATAATGGAGTACCAAATGCCAAGTGTAGTCAATACGCGTCGGTGGGAGTTGACCACAAGTGCTTGGCTGAAATGATATAAATTATGGATCCCCCATCTGCCCTTTTTTTTGGGTTTTTCCAATGATTCCCAATTACAAAGGTGTTGTCAGGAGTGGTCTGAGGAGCCTGACTAGAGGAAATTATAAGTCAAACGATGAAGTTTTGTGAGTACCGTAGTAGGGATGGCTGCAAGATCCATCCAATACACTGGATGTCCTTCTAGGACAGCTTTGATGAGTGTAAACCAGCTTCCAAGGGAGAGCCACCTCATGCACCAGTGTCCAGTCTTTTTTTCAACTTTAGCGATGAGCTAGTTCCAATCCTCCAGCTTATAGGAATATGCTTTTAAATAATAATCCAAGTACTTGAGACTAGAATAAATATGATCAAAGGTGTAAGGAAAGACAACTTTAATATGATCCAAAATTTGTTGTTGCATGTTTGTGAAGTGGAAGGTCGATTTTTCCTAGTTGATCGACAAGCCCATGGCGCTGCAGAATGTTTTTAAGATATCTTTTATCTCTTTCCATTCTTGTAAAGAGTCATTTTTCATGATGAGAACATCATCGAAAAAAAGGATATGGAGAATCTTGATAGTCCTGGACATCTTAATTCCAAAGATCTTGCCATCTGCTTGGCCAAATTTGAGGAGTAGACTCAAGGCTTCCATATCTATAATGAAGAGCAGAGGTGAGAGGGGACAACCCTGTCACAGTCCTCTTCCACTGCGAAAAAAAGAGGAGGATTCACCATTAATAAATATGGAAAGGTTTTCACTAACCACACAGCTCATGATCCACTTGATCATTGAATGGATAAAACCTATCTGAGTCAGAATCAATTTGAGAAAGTCCTAGTCAATGCAATCAAAGGCCTTCTTGAGGTCCAGTTTGAGGATAAGAACCTTTGAATTTTTAGATTTAATACTATGTAATCAATCCTGGGTAGTGCCAATAGCGTATAGGATTTGGCGTCCTTTTAAAACCCCCAACTTTTCTTTTGATAGGGTCTATTAGAGGATGGGATTTATCCTGGTCACAATGATTTTTGAGATGATTTTATAGTAGAGATTGTAGAGTGAAATAGGCCTATAATTGACAAAGTTATTAGGATTGGCATCTTTAAGAATGAGGGTAAGGAGGGTCGATTTCAAATCTCCAGCCACCTTTCCACTAAGTCTAGTGTCCTCCACAAGTTCCAGAAGATTTGGGCCAACCAAATCAAAGAAGTGAAAGTAAAATTATACCGTCTAGTCATCAGGGCCTGGACTTTTATCCTTGGAGAAGGATTTTAAAGAAAACATAATATATTGTAGCATGCAAGGGTTTTCAAGTGTAAGTGAATCATCCACAGATACAGTGTGTGGAAAGAGTCTTTCCATCATGACTGAGGTTTGTAAATTTTCAGAGAGCTTCGCCTCAAAAAACAATTTAAAATGTCTAAAAACAACTATTTTTAAAGCTTGTTTTCCTCTATGGTGAGTACCATCTACATCTTCTATCTCCCAAATGTAATTTTTTCTCCTGCATGAGCTACCAAAATTGTGAAATTATTTGGTGTTGAGGTCACCACACTTAATCTAGTTTGTTCTGCAACATTGCCTCCAGGTGGCTTCTTCTTTGAGAAGGAGACAGTTTATTTCAGTTTCAATACCTTTTAAAAATTGGTTATTGTCTCCAATGACCCTCGCATGGGCATCTGCTAGAAGAAGGGTTTGCATCTATGTTTCAAGATCTAGTAATCTGTGTGTATTAAGTTTCCTATGGATGGCATCCCATGATTTAATACGGGCTTTAAGACTCTTGAGATTCCAAATAAGACAATGTTGAATACAAGGCTCAGTAAGATAGAGAGGGTCCTTCCACACTTCAACGCAAATGGAGTTGAAATCAACTTCTAGTAGCCAACCCAAATTTAGTTTGAAAGGATAAGCGATCTTATGGGTAGATGAGTCCAAATGTAAGAAAATTAGAGCATGATCTGATAGAAAAGAGAAATACATCCAAGTGCGAATCCTATCCTCCGTGGATATTAATTGATCAGAAATGAGAAAATGATCGAGTCTCTTGGAGATAGAATCTGATCCCATCAACCCATTACGCCAAGTGGGAGCTAAGATATCTAGAGCATAATCCACCAAATTGTGAGCTAAGAACATAGTAGTGAAAATTTCTTCCAGAGTGTCCTGGGTAGCAGAGCCCCCCAAAACTTCCCCTACAGAGATTGTAAGATTCATATCACATGTTATGATCAAGTTTTCGAGGTCAGGCAAACCCCGATATTCTACCTTTTCCCAGAGAATTTTTCTATCAGAACAAGGGTCGTATATATTGAGTAAATTAATCCTTTTATTGTTTTTTTGGCAAGTACTAGACAACTTGATTCCTCCACAACAAAGAAAGGGAGATAAATAATATTTGGTAGGGTCCCAAGCCACAACCAAACCCCCAGAGGTATCAGGTGAGCTTACTGTGCAGGTGTGCCAATTGGATTGAAACTGATTTAAAAATAATCTGGCCTTTTTGTTGTCAACTAGGGTTTCCTGTAGAAATATGATGTCCAGATGAGTGTGAAATAAGTCTTATGAAGGAGGAAAAATTTATCCCCCCCCCACCCCTCTAATGTTGAGGGAGAGAAAGATCATGGATTTTCTCTTGCTAGGGACTTCTTTCCTCTAAGTGCCCCAATATCAGTAAGAGATTGTGAAGAAAACACATAATGTGTAGATGAAGATCCATCCTTGCAACGGGCACTATGAATTTTGATCAGTGGGTGTTCAAATCCATGCCCTCTAGTCCAGGTGTAGTCTTTTTCAGAATTTTTTTATGAGGTCTCATTTGGTTCCAAACCTATGTCAGTGTATGGAAATTTGTATAAAGTATTACCCATATAGGTAGGAAAGGGTGTGGGACTTAATAATTCTTTGTATGAAGGGATTAAAGTATCTAAAACATCACCAAGTTTGGTATCACCAGGATCAATTTCACTAAGTACCAGTAAGTGATAGTACTCCTAATTGAAGGGATGATCACCAAAGCTCTTAGTCGCTAGAGGGAAGGATGAAGTGTGTGAGACAAAAGTGGGCTCCCATGCTTCCGAAGGACGTTTAGAAAGTAAGGTTATGCCAGGAACATGAAAGGTAGGTGTTTGTGCCTCATCCAACTTGTAGGAAGGGTGAGGGTTGGCCAGAGTGGATGGTAAGTCTGAAAAAGGAATGGAGCAAGGCATAATCTCTTCATGTAGGTCGGGAGTAATAAGACGGGAAAGTGTATCAGGATGGACATGTGGAAAAGTTAGTGCAGGGGAAGGTAGTTGATTGGATGGACTAGGGGATTGGTGTAAGGGAAGGGTTCCATATTTTTCTCTAGGAAATTCTCCCTGAGGGAAAGAATTCAATCCCGAAGCTAGGAGAGGAGAGTTATCTAAAATGTCCTTTTCCTAAGTTGAGAGAGAGAAATAAAGGGTCAGACAAATTATTTTAACCTTACCAGTAATGGAGTCTAGTCTAGATATAACACCATCTTCAGGGTAGTCTGGAATATTGACCTGTGTATTCACATCCGGAGAGTCCAAATTGGAGGTAAGATCAAGCATAGATTCCTCCAACAATTCATCTTCAAGAGCGCCAATACGATTCTTTCTCAAGTGGCATATATGTCTGCAAAGAGAACATCTGAAACAAATGTCGAGATATTCTATATTATGGCATGTAATATGTCCTCTCCAGTCTATATCTAGAGTTTCAAGGAGACCCTCGTGTATGTCTAGTTCTACTAGAATCCTTGCCAATTTCTTATCTAGGCCAGCAAGTGTCTTAGGGTTCACACTGATGAAGTGGCCCAAGGAGTTTCCAATGGACATAAGAGATTTTTCATTCTAGAGGTATAGGGGTAGTCCAGGAAGGAGGACCCACATATGTCGAAGACAAAAATAGTCCTATGATGGTTCAAAACTCACTCGCCAATGCTTCAACATGAGGCTATTGTCATCCAGAGTCCAGAGGCACTCCAAAATAGATGTGAAATCCTTAGGTGATTTAAACTGAAAGTAAATCTAGCCACACCCAAGGTGTGAGAGAGAGGGGACATATCCCAGTAATGGCCTCCAAGTTTTTTCCATCCAGACATACAGGTTTGTAGTGAAGAGGTGTTTGTAAGAGAGTCTGCCCATGAGGTTGCACAGGGCCATGGAGACCGAATCCTCCAGGCCAATATCCACACCAAGGATGAGTTTCTTTTTTGTTTTCTTTGAATCCCACAGCCATTGAATATATTTCTTGCCCCCAAGAGAATGAGATCAAATCTTTCGAGCAGGTCCAAGAGTTCTTGAAGGATCAAGAGTGGTCAGGTGTTCTTGTTCACTTCTTAGGGAAGAGGACCGATTCTTATGTAAGAGGCCACTGTGCGGTATAGGAAGTGGAGGACTTGTAGTAATGGATGAGGTGAAGTGTAAGAGGGTTCGATGCTTACAAAGTTTAGGCTGTAAGTATCTAGAGGTGGTTATGTTGTTTGCATGGAGTAATGTAGTTTTTGTAATAGGTTGGGAGGGAGAAATGAGAAAAGGAGTGTAGTTGGCAGAGGATATGGTAGATGTGTAGGGGTGATTAGTAAGAGATGGATAGGTGGTAGTGGGCAAAGGGGAATGGTGGAGAGTTGTGATACCTGAGGTAGAGGTCATAACTGTTGTTTCAAATGATGGTTGTATTAGGTTTTTGCGCCTAGAGATCTCATCCATCGAGGTGAAGAGGCCCACACTGTTCCATAGGGCCTCGTTAGCAACACTCATGAGTGCGCTGACTTCAGCCTCCATCAATGCATGTATCGTGAGGAAATGAGAGTGTAATATAAAATGTTAACCCTGAATAGTAAAGGTGTAGGAGCAAGAGGACATAAGTCTGTCTCTGTAATTCTACAAGTCATAAGTATGGTTCCAAAATGGGGCAGTTCAGGGACATCGTAAAAGGTTGGAACACTGTGAAAAAATCATGCTCATGAGATTTTGGAGGGAATAGGTGTTAAAAACCTCATAGGAGATAAGTAGGAGAGAACTTAAACAATAGATACACTAAGTATTTGGGTCTGGAGTAAACTTGGTTGCACTAGGTCCACCATTATTGTGCCTCCTCTGAGTTTGGTTCTTAAGGAATCTACACAAGGACTCAAGGAATGCAGAAAATTTTGTCCACTAGAGATGGCGTATATGCCGACCATATAAGACACTAACTTAAACACAAGGATATCCATTATTATATTCTACTTTAAAATAATCAAAATCAGACAAAAACACAACATATTCACACAAAGATATAGTGAGAACCCAAATGCATAGTGAAATTCAGATATAGTAATATGAAACATAGAATCATATTCCTACAATGGCAATGACAATCTCATATGATTATTTACTCTACTCAAAAATGGTTTTTCATCATTGATTAATGTTGTTAAGATTATTTTGGTTTCAATTTTAGCAATTCACAAATATAGTTATGCGTAGTGTTGAAACTAAATATTTTAGATTAATCGAATCACATATATAGTTACGAGTATTGTTGAAACTAAATATTTTAGATTAATCGAATCAAATGGAAATACTACTAGTGTAAATTCATTTTAACTTCAAATTTATCATGCGTAGAGGGGATCAAATCCCTCAAGGTTTCAAACCTTTCCTCAATTTGTTTTCATCTACAAATAGTTTTCACCTTAAGGGATTTGATCCTTCTCAACTTGTGATATATATATATATATATATATATATATATATATATGCTACATGTCAACTCCATGTTTAATCGAATCAAATGGAAATACTACTAGTGTAAATTCATTTTAACTTCAAATTTATCATGCGTAGAGGGGATCAAATCCCTCAAGGTTTCAAACCTTTCCTCAATTTGTTTTCATCTACAAATAGTTTTCACCTTAAGGGATTTGATACTTCTCAACTTGTGATATATATATATATATATATGCTACAGGTCAACTCCATGTTGAACACAGAAGGAAGTACACATATTTGTCATATTGAGAAACACACCATTGAAATGTTTTAACCATACGAATTATTTTACTTTCAATTTCTTTATATATATTGAAACATTCTACTTAACTTGGATATTAAAATATTTTATTTATGACCCACATTGATTTTTTTTCTTATTAATATTTTTTTAAATGCCATGTGTCAAGTCTATATTAAGCATTCAGGGACCCTAATACATACTTATGTATGCAAGAACCTTAATCCATCTGTGGGAACCCGAATTACCCTATCTATGGGGAGATCTAGACCAAGGATTCCACAATGAAAGAAAATCATTAGAGATGAGGGAACACTAATTCCATCTATCTTGGAGCTACGAGAACCCTACAATCCAATAACAAACTTCATGTTTTGAATATGTTTTCCTTGGAGATGCGAGAATCTCATTTTGTGGGTTTAAGAAGAAAGGTGCAACATTACATTGACATTTGGATTGAATAAGAATGTGGGAGGGATTATTCATGCCTAACTTGAGACTTAATCAAGTGCACAAGTTCCTTCTCCCTCTCTTGTTTAATTTTTTTCACTCTATTTCCAATATGAGCAACTCACTGCATTTACCAAAACCTCTCAAGGGAGACCTAGCAAAGTAACCCTAGATAGTATTTGTGAATATATAAAATCATTAGATAAATGTAGAGAAGAGAGAGAATCCAAACTTCAAAAAACGTTAGAGGTAATGCTTGATAATAAATTTAGATCGTTTGAAGAAAGTATTCAGAAATAGTTATCCCCGAGGGTTAGCTCATTTGGTCTAGAGATAGACACGAGTTTATCATGCTGGTTGTTGGTCACATGCTCGACTCTCTTGATTCCCCCGGGGTGAGGCCCCATAATGAGGGTCGCTGATTTACCCCACTTAACATTTGTTACCATCCAAGTTGAACTAGGATGGATTTGTTGTTGAGTCACTGAAGATTGAACAAATACTTGTTCACAATTCAAAGTTTTGAAGTCCAACCGGCCATTATGGCCCTTTCTTCTCCTTCTTCTTTTCACACATTTTCGATACCCCCATGGGGAATTGTAACAAGATGAGCTAGCATGATGAAATTTGTAAAAGAATTATCCCTCTAGGACTTGGTCATTAGTACATTACTCTAGAGTTTTTTTTTTTTTTTTTTTAATTATATCTTGTTGCCTTACAAGCGAGTTATAATTTTTAAGTTTTTTCACGCAATATCCTACAAAACTGGAGTATGTCCTAGTGGCTAGACC
Organism: Picea engelmannii; assembly: GCA_009831015.1. Classification (NCBI taxonomy): domain Eukaryota; kingdom Viridiplantae; phylum Streptophyta; class Pinopsida; order Pinales; family Pinaceae; genus Picea; species Picea engelmannii. The sequence goes on from ML789750.1 coordinate 408,457, forward strand.
TTGGTGTGTTTTATAAGTCTAGTGTCTAATGTATATTACCATTCTAGTCATCACTTTTGAGTCATATGGAAATGTGTTAAGTCCCCCTTAGGACTTTTTAATGTTTTCAACAAATAAAAATTTCCCGCAAAATTGGATATTTTAATTGTAAATAATGTATAAGTTAAAGAAGTGGTACTAGTAGGAATCATATTCCACGGGAGTACTCATTTTCTTTCTCAAAGTACCCACTTTACCTATGTAACCCATTTGTGAGTCAAAATAGTGATTTTTAATCACTAAAAGTCAATCTCTCTCACAAAAGGTGGATTAAAAACATAAAAAAGACAAAAAACAGCAAAGGCTATTTTTTGGGAAACATGTCGGGGACATGTTTTGAGTCAACTCACCCTGTCTTGGAGTTCAATGATACTTTTTGGCCATTGAGAGAGAGTTAATATTTAATTGGTTGAGTATTCTCTTGAGTTGGAAGATTCTATTATGGTAAGGTGTGCCCCCCCTCTCAAGAGGTGGTACACTATTAATGTGAGGTGTCTACCTCTTGAGAGGTGGTGACATCTCTCCCTTTCTAAGAGTACCATATGGTGAGTGGTTGGAGCATGGGGAGATGTTGAATCCATAAATCTCACACTTGTCTCATCATTCCTCAATGAGTGGTGCACCCTCCTCTTTGGGATCTTCACCCATTGAGCTATAAAATGAGGTCTTTGCTCCCTTTGTAAAGTTATATTTTGGATGTTGGAGAGAAGATTGTAAGCTATTGTTGTAATCATTTTGTTTTTGGAATAATACAATGACTTTGGAGTTCACATGGTGAAAGATGTCAATGGTGTGGATGCTTGATATTGTGCTTTGATTTAGGTAATCTTAGATTAGTTTAAAATTTTGCATGCTTTTTCTTTAAACATGCCTTCAAAGGTATGCTATCATACAATAGGGTAAGATCTACTTAGCTAGTTTGGTTCTTAGGTTTTACTGGATTTCTATATTTAAATATTTTAAATTCGCATGTATTTTCAGATGAACTAACATGCTTTCAAAGTCTTTTGTGTAGAAATCACCTCCTTTAATGAAATTTTTATGCAAGGTTGAACAAGTTTACAGGCTCCTAAACTTGGAGAGGTGATAGATTGGAGTTGAATCCCTCACTTACTTCAATATATTGATGAACATAGTCCCTCTACTATTCACCAAAGGAACCCATAGCCCAAAGGAATTCCACAAGCTCTTTCTTTCTATTTCTCTTTATCTCACAAAGTTAAATTTTTGTTGGTCACATTGTCTTGCATGCAAGTAGATGTACTTTCTGATCTAAAAATTCTATATAGATATTAACTTATGCATGCTTGAATCATAGATCTAGATTGCATATTAATCTAATTATCATAAAAGAGCTAGATCTATCACAAAAGTTATCTTTAGCAAGTTTTAGTTTAAATCTTTCAAGGCTAAAAGGTAACTTTTGGTTTCAAGATATTTCATATTCATATCAGGCATATCATAGTGCCATTTGTTTGTTGTTTTGAATAGAAAACAAAAGTCACTAAGAAATATTGGATTCGCTTGCTTTCTTATCTTTTGTTAACTTAGTTTATAATTCATTTACTTAGGACTTTTCTTGTATAATCCTAACACCCTTTTGCAGGAACTTTCAAAGGGATTTTGAACATCTTTTAGCACATTTAGCTCGCTGATTTTTGCATATTTGTAGACAGCCAAGAGGAAGTGCTAGCAAATTTTGACGTATTCAGAACATCCATGACCCCAAAAACCATTTTTGTCCTTTGAAAATAATTTCTGAAAAAACGTATAAAGATTTTTTATCCAGATTTATAAGGATCACAAGAATTCCCGAAAAGATCATTGTAACATGAATAAGATTAGTGGGATACCCAACACCAAGTATTCAATTCCCTCGGGGGGGATCAATTTCTTTGTGTGATTGTTTCAATTTTATCTTTGTTTTATTTTTCTTTACTAACATAAGGATTAAAATGAAATTGCACCTCAAAACAATAGTTAGATTTCAATTTCTAGATTAGTTTAGTTTAGATTTCCTTTTTGCAATTTATTTTCTACAATTTCAAAGTTGTCAATAAATCATCCCCTCAGCTTCCCCTAGTATTTCTCTGACCCCTTGCGAGCCTAGCTCAATATGGGGGACCCATCAGAATGGGGATTGGTCAGTGTGGATGTAGCTTTAATAGGACAATATGATAGTTGTTATTGTTCACTTGAGACAATACATTGAACTTGTGTGTGAATTCAGGGGGATACTCTTTAATGAGATTATCTCTCTCTTCATTGGACCTTCAACATTGTTCTTTCTACTCACTTGAGGGATAACCTTTAAAGGGCCAAACATTAGCTTAGATTTGTTTTTGCTTCATACTTCTTACTAACAATAACAAAGTGGCTTGCAATTCATCAAGTCACTTGACAAATCAAAACCTCTAACTTAAGCAACTCATATTTAACAATAAAATTTGTCAAGAGAATACACAACACATCTTCATTTTAGCAACATTTCATATTTCATAGAAGCCTTTACATTATTGGCACTGGTATTTTTATTGCTTATCATTTACCTTTCAAGAACTTGTATCTATTTTCAATAGTGTATCTTTTATATGCAAGTACTTTACATGATTTATATATTTATCATAAGCAATTTCTATTATATTTTTCATATATGTTGCTAGAATATTTTATTTTTCTTTTGTCTCAGAATAAACTCCTAGATTTCCTTTTTGTACTTAGCTTATTTAGCCTTAGTTATTTTCTTAGGGACCACCCCCCTTGGCTTTGCTAGGAGTTGGCCTACACGGAGGAGATGAGTGTTGAGTGATAATATCTCAACTAGAGACTTTTCCCCAAGGACACACCCAGTGGATTGACTATTTCTTCCACGTTACTCGAGGTGTGTATAAGGTGACAACATTTTTTGGTGGTGTTGCAAGAGATACATATATTTATTCCCGAAATATAACTTTTTCTTTTCCTTTTTGTTTTTACTTTGTTTGATGTATCTTGTAAATATTTGAAATTGACTTGAATCATCTGCCGACTCCACTTAATCAAAATTTGACAAAGTATTCTATATGAAGGAATTCACAAGGTTTGGTTGACTTCATCCTTGAACCTGAAAATTTATATAGGAGGAGGTTGAACAAACTTACTTTTCATACAATCCTTGATCATCTTGGATTCAAGTCCATTTCTGATATCCACATTTTATTTAATACTTTGCAACTAAAAGAAATGGATGATTACTTTAGTCCACTTGATTTTTCTGAAATAAATGGTTATCCTCGTGCTCTTCCTGAAAAATCTATTGAAAAGTTTCCTTCATCTAAAGGAAATAATTCTATTACTTCCAAATCCCACCTTGAATCGTTTTCATATTATATTAATAAATGGTGTAGTGGTGCAACTCATAATCATCGGGATGTTAAAATGAAACTCATTACCTTGTCCCTTGAAGAAGATGCCTTTGATTGGTTCTCTTGGTTAGACAACAACATGCTCACCACCATCAAGGATTTGATTGAGGCTTTTAAAAATAGATGGGGTGATAATAAGGAACATAGTTACTTGTTGGTTGCACTTCATATTATAAAAAAGAATCAGAATGAAACAATGGAGGAATTTAATAAAAAGTTTAATGACTTGACTACAAGTCTTCACAAGTACATCAATCCTCCAGATACTTCCATACTTATATATTATATTGAGGCCTTCAATGGTGAAATGAGATATTAGTTAAGATATAAAGAGCCATCCAAACTCAATCTTTCCCAGGAAATGGCCATAAAAATTGACAAGAATATGCAAGCCTCTGGCAAGTCCAACCTTTATGGTTTTATACGGGGTAATACTTCATAACAGCATGAATATAAAGATAAAGTATTTTCATTTGATAGTAAGGATCCTTCCAATAGTGAACTAAAAGAAATGATGAAATCCATGGAAGCCAACCATGTTGTTCAACTAAATTCGATGCAAAATAGATCGATTTCCACGGAGAGATATCAAGCCAATAGATTTCAACCTAGGAAAAAAATGAAAGATGGCATAGAAAGGGACCTTCCAAAGATAAAAGGCCACCTAATCAATTGGAAACAATGAATATGGTTCAAAAAGATGATCCTCCTTTTTGTGGATCTTGTGAAAAATTTCACGAGGAATCCACTTTCCTCGTATTTTGTCAAATCAATGAGCAAGGGTTACCTGAAACAAGTATTTGTGTGGGATGTTTAGGACCCCAAATTTTATAAATAATGTAGACAAAACTCACTCTGTCACTAATGATCGATGGAAGTAGACAAAAGAGTTAAGTAAAAATACAAAGGATTTAAAGGTTGATAATGTGACCAAGTTATATGGTGAGAATACTACTCCATAATAGATCTTAGAAATGGATAGATATAAAGGAGTGACATATAAAAAAAAATGGAATGATAATAATTTGTATCAAAGCATTCCTAAAGCATTTACTCCTCCAACGGAAGATCTAAGTGTTGAATTGGGAAATTGTATATCAAATGCTAAGGTTTTGGTTCCAGTGGCATATATTATTAAGATTCCTTCACAGAAAGACAAATTATTGAAAGCTATTGAGGGTCCTAATGAAAGAAGTCTTGGGAAGAAAACTTTTGAGAAATCTAAATATTATCATGAGGATGTCCCTATTATTTTTCATAGCATGGATTGGACAAAGGAAGATCATCCACCTTTCTTTGTATCCTTGATGATAAATGATCATCTTCTGCATAATTGTATGTATGACTATGGGGCTTTATCAAATATCATAACTAAGAATGTCATGGATCTTTTGAATTTGAAAATTTTGAGGCCTTATCACAATGTATGTGCCATGGATTCCAAAGAAATTGAAATGTATGGAATAATTTTGAATCTACAAGTTAAGTTGGAAGCTTATCCTAATAGCACATTTCCAATGAGCATACTAGTTATTGGTGTTCCTAATGCATGGGGTATGGTCCTATCTAAGAAGTGGGATGCTACTTTAGGAGGTCATATTAAGATGGACTTATCATATGCCACCACCCCTTCTTATGAGAATTCATTTTTCAAGCTTCATAGGGAAAAGGAAAGAAAATTCCATGTAGAGGATCCAAAAGAACCTATGAATGAATTTGTCTACCATATGATTGAGATTGGGAATTATGAAATATTGTCTAACTTCCTAGCATATGTTAAATAAAAATTCAAGGAAGAACTGCTAAAAGTTTATTATGTTTGCGATACCATGGATTCCTTTGATGGTCTATTTCTTGAGGCAACTCCAAATGAAAAGAATGTTGATGTAGCACCTTTAGAATCAAGAAATGGGTCAGATGTGTCAATTTGGTCAACATTGTCAACATCAACTCTTCATCTATCGGATGAATCAATTAATGGTCAGGATGAATTGGAAATAATTTTTGGGCCATCCATTCCACATGTCATAGAGTCAGGGCAAATCTACTTTGGTAAAGAGCATATATTTGATAGACAAGAAAAATATAAAAAGAAAAAGGAAATAGAAAAACTTGGTGATCACACATAAATGAATGTTGAATCAGATCAAGATCCTAGGATGATAAAAATAAAAAAGGGTACTTCAAGAAAAAGAAGAAAAAATAGAATAACTCTTGTGAAAGATAATGAGGATGATATCACTCATGATGAATTTGAAGATATAGAATATATCATTCAAAATAACATCCCTATTATGGAATATGCCAAATATTTCAAGGAAAAGTTAGGAAAAATAAACTATAATCTTTTCCCCATGGCACAAAGGAAAATTCACCAGACAAGACTCAAAGAAAGTTTGATCAGATGGTTGAGAACTAGAAAAAAGGCATTCCATCATAATATCAGAAGGTAGGGTAAATGATAAAGGTCTTTTGATAACTCTTATCATCCATTTGGATGACAAAAAGCTAAATCAGCCAGTGAATGGGAAATACCTTGAGTTGGTCTTCAAAGGAAACATCTAATGCCCATGGGGGCATCCATTGTAACATAAATCTCGCTAACCCTTCTCTTTTGTATTCTACTTTCATATCTCTACTTCTTCCTTGTATATTACTTCACTTTCTTCTTTTGCACTTCCCTTGTATATATGAATATTATTTTTGAAACTTCATTTTATTGTTGGTTTCTATATATTCTACGTGTTGTTGATACATCCATTTGGCAAGACAACTTTGTTTTGTAGATCACAAATTCTAGATTCTCGCATGATTTCCTAAATATCAAGAACACATCCCCATATGGAGTCAATGTTACCCTCCAAGTTGCACTAGGATGGATTTGTAGTTGAGCTACCAAAGATTGAACAAATACTTTTTCAAAATTCAGAGTTCAGAAGTCCAACCAACCATTATGGGCTTTTTTTCTCCTTCTTTTTCACGCATTTTCCATACCCCCATGGGGAATTATAATAAGATGACATAACATGATGAAATTTTTAAAATTATTATCCCTATAACACTTGGTCATTAGTACATTACTCTAGAGTGTTTTTTTTTACTTTCTAATTATATCTTGTTGCCTTACAAGTGAGTTATAATTTTTAAGTTTTTTCACTCAATGTCCTCCAAAGTTGGAGTATGTCCTAGTGGCTAGACCTCATTGTGTTTTATAAGTCTAGTGTATAATGTATATTACCATTTTATTCATCAGTTTTGAGTCATATGGAAATGTGATAAGTCCCCCTTAGGATTTTTTAATGTTTTCAACAAATAAAAAATTTCTCGCAAAAACGAGATATTTTAATTGTAAATAATGTATAAGTTAAATAAGTGGTACTAGGAGAAATTATATGCCTTGGGGGTATTCATTTTATTTCTCAGAGTGCCCACTTTACCTATGTACCCCCTTTGTGAGTGAAAATAACAATTTTTAATTGATAAAAGTCAATTTCTCTCACAAAAGGTGAATAAAAGACATAAAAAAGACAAAAATCAGCATAGGCTATTTTTTTGGAAACATGTCAGGGACATGTTTTGATTAAACTCACCCTCTCTTGATGTTCACTGATCCTTGTTGGCACTCGCAAGATAATTAAGAGTGAGTTGGTTGAGTATTCTCTTGAGTTGGAAGATTCTCTTATGGTGAGGTGTGCGCCCCCCTCTCAAAAGGTGGCACACTCTTGAGGAGAGGCACCTACCTCTTGAGAGGTGGCGACCTCTCTCTCTTTCTCATGCTACCATGTGGTGAGTAGTTGGATCATGGGGAGACAGGGTATCCCTACATATCATACTTGTCTCATCATTCCTCAACAAATGGTGTTCCCTCCTTTTTGGGATCTTCACTGATTGAGCTATAAAATGAGTCTTCTGCTCCCTTTGTAAAGTTGTATTTTGGATGTTGGAGAGAAGCTTGTAAGATATTGTTGTAACCATTTTGTTATTGGAATAATAAAAATACTTTGGAGGTCACATGGTGAATGTTGTCAATGGTGTGGATGCTTGATGCTATGCTTTGATTTGATGTAATCTTAGATTAGTTTAATTTTGCATGCTTTTTATTTAGAGAGGTCTTCAAAGGTATGTTAACATACAATAGGGTAAGATCTACTTAGCTAGTTTTCTTCTTAGATTTTACTAAATTTTTATATTTAAGGATTCTAAGTTTGCGTGTATTTTCAGATGAACTAACATGGTTTCTAAGTCTTTTGTGTAGGAATGACCTCCTCTAATGAAATTTTTTGCAAGGTTGAGCAAGTTTACATGTTCCTAAACTTTGAGAGGTGATTGATTGGAGTTCAATCCCTCACTTACTTCAAGATATTGATGAACATAGTCCCTCTACTATTCACCAAAGGACCCCATAGCCCAAAGGAATTCCACAAGCTCTTTCTTTCTATTTCTCTCTCTCACAAAGTTAAATTTCTCTTAGTCACATTGTCTTGCATGCAAGTAGATCTAATTTCAGATCTAAAAATTCAATATATATCTTTACTTATGCATAATTGAACCATAGATCTAGATTTCATATTAATCTCATTATCATAAAAGAGCTAGATCTATCAAAAAAGTTATCTTTTGGCAATTTTTAGTTTAAATCTTTCAAGGATAAAAGGTAGTTTAGTTTCAAGAGATTTCATCTTCATATCAGGCATATATTAGTGCCATTTTTTTGTTGTTATGAACATATAAAAAAATTCACTAAGAAAGATGACATTTTCTTACTTTCTTAGCTTTTGTTAGCTTAGTTTATAATTCATTTACTTAGGATTTTTCTTGTATAAGCCTAACATATTTTTGCAATCACTTTCAAAGGGATTTTCAACTTCTTTTAGTGAATTTAGCTCGTTGATTTTTTCATATTTTTGAACATCCAAGAGGAAGTGCTTCCAAATTTTGACGGATTCAGACCATCCGAGACCCTGAAAACCATTTTATTCCTTCGAAAATAATTTCTGAAAAAACTTGTAAAGCTTGTTGATCCAGATTTATAAGGATCACAAGCATTCCCCAAATATCATTGAAACATCAATAAAATTAGTGGGATACCCAACACCTAGTATTCAATTCCCTCGGGAGAGGGATTGGTGTCTTTGTGTGATTGTTTCAATTGTATCTTTTTTTTCTTTTTCTTTACTGACATAAGGATTAAAACGAAAATTGCACCCCAAAACAATAGTTAGATTTCATTTTCTAGATTAGTTTAGTTTAGATTTCCTTTTTTCAATTTCTTTTCTGTGATTTAAAAGTTGGAAAATAAATCATCCCCTCATCTTCCCCTAGTATTTCTCCGACCCCTTGCGGACCTAGCTCGATCTAGGGGACCCATCAGAATGGGGACTGGTCATTGTGGATCTAGTTTTAATAGCACAATCTGATAGTTTTTATTGTTCACTTAGGACAATACATTGAACTCATGTGTGAAGTTACGGGGATACTCTCTAATGAGATTAGTTATGTCCTCATTGGAACTTTGACATTGTTCTTTGTACCCACTTGAGGGATAACCTCTAAAAGGCCAAACATTATCTTAGATTTGTTTTTGTTTCACACTTCTTACTAACAATCACAAAGTGGCTTGCAATTCATCAAGTCACTTCACAAATAAAAACCTCAAACTTAAGAAACTCATATTTAACAATAAAATTTGTCAAGAGAATACACAACACATCTTCATTTCAACAACATTTCATATTTCGTAGCAACATTTACATTATTGTCATTGGTCTTTATATTTCTTATCATTTACATTTCAAGCATTTGTATTTGTTTTGAATATTGTATCTTTTATATGCAAGTACTTTACATGCTTTATATCTTTATCATAAGCAATTTCTATTATATGTGTCATATATGTTGTCAGAACAGTTTTTTTTTTCTTTTGTCTCAGAATAAACTCCTAGATTTCCTTTTTGTACTTAGCTTACTTAACCTTAGTTATTTTCTTAGAGACCACCCCCCTTGGCTTTACTAGGATTTGGTCTAGACGAAGGATTTTAGTGTCGAGTGACAATATCTCAACCTGAGACTTTCCCCCAAGGACACACCCAGCTGATTGAAGATTTATTCCATGTTACCTGAGGTGTGTATAAGGTGGAAACACCATCCATGGAACATGGGGAAGTATTTTGAGGGTTTTCTGTGAGTACATTTCCTCAAAAACAAATATTTAGAAACAATTAGACAATACCATATTAGGGTTGGAAACTAAGTTGTAAAAAATGGAGATTATATTACAAGAAATAGTAAAGAAAAACAAAGAAAAGAACAATCAACCCAAGAATTAGAGGTAAATAATCTATAAAATCTTAATCTCAAGGGTAATATTAAAGAGCTAGTAGAAAATCTAAATAATGAATTGGACCTAAGTAGTTTGGAAGGTAAATTGGGTATCAAACCCAACAAAGAGGAAATGAATAAGATTATAGATTTAGACCATCAATGCAATGAAAGATCCTTGAACCTCATAATTTTTTGTTTAAAAGAGAAAAAATATGAGGACACACTACCAATAGTCAACAAATAACTACAAAATAAATTACAAATTGAAACAACTTGTCTTATAGAAGCAATGAGGCTTGGAAAAATATTTGAGCATTAAGATAGGTTAATTTATGTTAAAGTACATTTTAATGACCATACATATGGCATACTAAATCAAACTTTGAGTTTAAAAGGGTTAGGAATATTCATTATTGAAGACCTCATTCTAGAAGACTAAGATGAGTTAGGGAATGAAGTTCAAAAGGTAAAAGACACCATGAAAGAAGAAAAATAGGAAATAATCAGAAATATAAAAGCTATTATTAGGGATAGAAACAAAAAAGATAATAATAAATAGGAATTTGGGACACTCTGGATACTCTCTTAGAATTGTCTTGGTTTTCCATGGAGCAAAGGGTCTATATTAAGTTGTATCTCGAGTGAAATTCATACTATATTTCCTGTTGAGACTTGGGAGCATGAACAATCTAATTTCCCTAACATAGAAGACTTTGTCTTGTGGTACATATGGAACAAGAGATCCTACCAAATAGGGATTGGTAGCATATCTTGTTACATAAAAAAGAGTATTTTTCATCACATTAGGATTCATAAGAAATACCCTTTCAATCAATACATATGGATATTTCAGATATCAATGCTAAGAAGATTTATATAGAAATATGTTATTTTGTGCCTATTAATTCTACCTTTTATAAGAAAAATAATTTAGATAAAAAA
>ML789750.1:438014-464993 GCA_009831015.1 Picea engelmannii
ACCCCATAGGAAACATTTTCTAGATTATGTTCAAGGTGATTTTGGACAGGTTCATTTGGGTGATGATGCACCATGCAAAATTGTTGGAATGGGAAAGTTAAAATAAATCAAACCAATGGTTGTTGAAAGGGGTAAAACATGTTCCAGATCTAAGAAAAATCTAATTTCAACAGGGCAGTTGGAAAGTGAAGTTTGTATATCCATATTTACAGATAAGGTGTGGAAGGTCACCAAAGGATCATTGGTGATAGAAAAAGGAGAGAAGGTAGGTACATTGTATTTATGTACTTGTAATACTGACTCTTCTATCTCTTTAGCTTATACAAGAGTGGATACAACATGATGGCATCATAGGATTGGACACATGAGTGAGAAGGGGATGCAGATACTTCACAAAAGAAATTTTTTGCCAGATCTTAAACAAATTGATTTGGATTTCTGTGAGCATTGTGTTTATGGAAAAAAGAAGAGAGTCATATTTCTCAGAGTCAAAAAAGAAAAAGAAGAGTGAAAGGTTAGAGCTTGTGAATACATATGTATGGGGACCATATTAGGTATAATATCTTGGTGGCTCTCGCTATTATGTTACTTTTATTGATGATGAAACTAGAAAAACGTGGGTTTATTGCATTCGAAAAAAATATGATGTTTTTTTATACTTTTAAGAAATGAGAATCTTTGGTTGAGAATGAGATAGGAAAAATGTTGAAGTGTCTCAGATCAGACAATGGAGGTGAATATTTTAGTAAGGAGTTTGATGATTATTGTTCATACCATGGGATTTGTAGAGAGAAGACAGTTCCAGGAACACTGCAATAAAATGGTGTGTCATAAAGGATGAACAAGTCAATCATGGAGTGTGAAAGGAGTATGGGATTTCATGTTGGTTTTCCATTATAGTTATGGGAAGATGTTGTAGATATTGGTGTTTACTTAATAAACATAGGAACTTCAAGCTCTTTGGATGGTAGAATTCCATAGGAGGCATGGACAGGTAAAAAAGGTAAACTATTATTTTTTGAAGACTTTCGGTTGTGAATCATTTGTCCATATTGATAAAGAAAATAGAACAAAACTTGAGGTAAAATCCAGGAAGTGTACATTTATTGGATACAATGTTAATTATTTTGGTTATCGCTTATCGGATTATGAAAATAAAAAAATCATTTAGAGTAGAGATGTCATATTCAATGAGAAGGTCATGTACAAAGATCGGTTGTAGGGAAAGAAACAGGAAAAAGAAAAACCAAAATACACAGTTCTTGGTGAGATCACTGAAAAATAAATTCCAAAGGTACCAGAAAATCATAATGTACAACAACAGGATCATAAGGTACCTCAAACTCCTGCAAGTGTTGTTAGAATATCTACCTGGTTAAGTAGACCCCCTGAACGATACTCTCCTTCATTGTATTATTTATTGTTGAATAATTCTGGTGAACCAGAATGTTATGAAGAGGCAATGCAAGTAGACACCAAAAAGAAGTGGGAGAAAGGCATGAAAGAGGAAATGGATTCCTTGGTAAATAACTAGACTTGGGACTTGGGACTTGGTTTAGTTGCCTGCAGGAAAAATAGTGTTGCAGAATAAATGCGTTTACAAGTTGAAGGAAGAAGATGGAGGGAAAAAACAATACAAGACTATACTTGTTGTAAAGGGGTTTGCACAAAAGAAAGGTATAGATTTTGATGAAATATTTTCTCATGTTTGTAAAATGACTTCAATTAGTACTTTTTAAAGTCTTATGGCAATAAAATATTTTCATTTTGAATACTTAGATGTAAAAACATTTTTTCTCCATAGGGATTTGGAGGAAGAGATTTATATGCAACAACCACAGGGGTATGAGGTCAAAGGAAAGGAGAATTTGGTATGTAGGTTGAAGAAGAGTTTGTATGGCCTAAAGCAAGCTCCAAGGAAGTGGTATTTGAAGTTTCACATGTTTATAACAGAACATAGTTATAGTAGATTTCATTCTGATCACTGTGTTTATTTTAAAAGGCTAGAAAATGAAAGCTATATTATCTTGCTATTGTATGTATATGACATGCTTGTTATAGGGTCTAATATGCAGGATATAAATGTGCTCAAGAAGAAATTATCTAATTCATTTGCGATGAAGGATTTAGGTTCCACAAAGAAAATCCTTGGTATGATAATAGCAAGAGACATGAAAAATTGCAAATTGACATTGTCTCGGGTGAGTACATAGAGAAGGTGTTGGAGAGGTTTAGAATGCAGAATGAAAAACCAGTTAATACACCTTTGGCTAGCCATTTAAAATTATCTAAGGAAATGTGTCCCAAGACACGAGAGGAGATAGAATACATGTCCAGGGTCCCTTATTCATCAGCAATTGGCAGCTTGTTGTATGCAATGGTTTACATAAGACCAGATATTGCACATGTAGTGGGAGTTGTGAGAAAGTATATGAACAATCCAGGTAAAGAACATTGGGAGGCAGTAAATTATATTCTCAGGTATTTGAGAGGTATTTCTAGTCATGCATTATGTTTTGAAGGTTCAGACATTGTTCTATAGGGATATGTTGATTTAGATATGGTAGGTGATAAAGATAGCTAGAGGAGCACCATAGGGTATGTTTTTACTATAGGTGGAACAACAATTAGTTGGATTTCAAAACTGCAAAAGGTTGTTTCACTATCAACAACAGAGGCAGAGTATCTTGTTGCTACAGAGGCTAGTAACGAGATTATTTGGTTACATAGGTTTATAGAGGAATTGGGAAAGAAGCAGGAGAATAGTAGGTTGTATTGTGACAGTGAGAGTGCCATTCATCTTGCAAAGAAATCAATCTTACATTTGAATACTAAGCATATACAACTTAGGTACCATTCAATATGATCCATCTTGGAAGATGGACATTTGAAGTTGGAAAATATACACACTAGCCGAAATCCTGCAGACATGTTAACAAAGGGAGTAACCAGGGAGAATCTGAGTTCCTGCTTAGTTTCAGTTGATCTTCAAGATTGAAGATGATGATGAGAAAATTTCTAGGTCCAAGAAGGATCATAGTTGAGTATATACAACAATGGTGGAGTTGTTGAGATTAGTCTCCAAGTGGGAGATTTTTGGTTGTGGAGCCTGATTATCTTCCTATTTTAGAGGTCTTTGTTTTCAGTTGTATTTATACCCCATGAAGACTTTACACCAAGGAAGAATGTACACTCCTCCATGTGGGGGAGTGCAGAGGGTTTTTTTTCACAAATCTGGACCGTTCATTATAAGGTCGCAGATTTGACGATAGAAGTTATGTTAGAGTTTTTTTCCCTAGAAGGAAATCCTCTTTTATGAGGGAAATGTATTGCGGCTATGTATCATTGTGAATATTGTATTCTCATAGAGGATACTGTGAGAGGAAGAAGAGGAAGTTACAGTGGGTGTGTTGTAGGTTGTATCCCTTTCATTTGATGGATATTAATAAAGGAAGGACTTGACAATTTCTATGGTGAACGTAGCCCACACTCAGTGAACCACGTATATTTGTGTCTCTATTGTATTGTGTATCTTCTATGTTTTATTTCTGCATTTGTTTTGTTTTATTGCTCTATGATCCTGTTTTTCTAACATGAACTACACAAAATACCATATACTGGTCATCCTAGTTATCAGAAAATGATCACGACCACTAGGAGACTATTTTATTGGCCCGGACTGAAAAAGGACATAGTTGATTACTTAGCTAAGTGTATAGAATGTCAACAAGTTAAGGTAGAGAACCAACACCTAGTAGGGATATTGCAGTCCCTACCAATTCTCGAATGGAAATGGGAAACCATTTCCATGGATTTCATCATAGGATTACCAAAATCAACCAAATAGAATGACACCATCATGGTAGTTGTGGACAAACTGAGCAAGGTTGCTCACTTCATTCCCATCAAGTCAACTTGCAAGGCAATAGATATTTCCAGTATTTCTATGAAAGAAATATTTAGACTGCATGGCATGCTTAAGGAAATTATATCCGACAGAGATACAAAATTTACTTCAAACTTTTGGAAATCTTTGTTTGTTGGTTTTGAAACAAAATTGCTCTTTAGTACAACCTATCACCCTCAAATTGATGGGCATAAAGAGAGGGTAAACCAAGTGTTAGAAGAGATGACAAGGATTCATGTAATGCATCAACCCAAGAAGTGGGAAGACTACCTACCACTCATAGAATTTTCCTACAACAATGGCTATTAAGAATCATTAAAAATGAGCCCTTTTGAAGCCCTCTATGGAAGGCAATGAAAAATTCCAATCAACTGGAATAACCTAGTGGACATAATCACAATTGGGATAGATATGCTAAAGGAAATGGAACAACAAGTAACTCATATTAGATAGAAGATGAAAATAGCCCAGGATAGACAGAAGAGCTATGCGGACAAAAAAAGAACTCCTAGAGAATTCAAAGTAGGGGATCATGTGTATCTCTGAGTTAGACCCAGGAAAATCTTTTTGAGGATGGGATCTTGTGCCAAGCTGACACCTAGGTATTGTGGGCCCTTTGAAATTTTGGATAGAGTGGGACCTATAGCCTATAGGCTGGCACTCCCTCTCACAATGAAGGCACATTATGTTTTCCATGTTTCATTATTAAAGAAATATGTACATGAATCTAATCATATTATTGACTTGTTTGTGATTCAGGTGGAACTCGAGGGAGAATTCCTCCCAAAACCTCAATTCATAATAGACATGAAGGAAAACCCACTCAGGAAAAGAACCATTGCACATGCAAGGTGCAGTGGAAACACTTTGTCCCAGATGAGGCTACATGGGAAATGCAAGATGCCATGAAAAAGACATACCCATTTTTGTTTACTTCTATACATACAGAGCACATCAGGAGATAGAACATTGAGGAAAATGTTCCTTTAAGGGGGAGGGGATTGAAATACCCTTGTTTCCCCCAGTTTGTAAATATAACAATAACTGGCCAAGAGACTATGAGGGATAAGATATGTGTGAATGTTTGATTTGATGAACCTTTGTATAAAAGGGTCAATGCATGCATTTTTTGTTATTAATAGAAAATGGATAAGTGTTGCATAACTACTGAAAGGAGGGAGTTTACCAAGATAGACCATGGATACTATGAGAGAGATGGTGAGGGAAACCAAGAATGGTTGAGATGAACCTCACCAAACCATTACCTTACTGGATGTAATTGCTCAACAATCCTCTGACCCCGAAATGAATTACCAGCCAAGTTGGTAGTTGGAAGGCCCTCCTTAAGAATTAATGAGGAGATGGGGCAGGGTACCCATATGTAAGGATTCTATACCAGAACATGATTTGGGGATTCAAACCCACATAACCTTGCTAAGGAATGAAAGAAAGGAAATAATTCAGAGGATAAAGGCAGATCTAGAAAAAAACAGGGTGGAGAACACGATCTCCAGAAAAGAAGAGAGTGCTTTTCAACTGTGGAGTTGAGAGGAAAATTGAGAAACAAGCTTGTTATGGCCATAAGAATCCATGGGCTGGGTTTTCACTACAAGATGATAAATGAGGTTGACGAGAGACTATGGAAGTACTTGTGCAGACCTCCTTGCTTGGTATAGAGAAAACCGGTTTCCAATATCCCGTGGGAGGAGGAGAGTAACCTCCGCCCTTGACTGTCAATGAGAAAGGAGAAAGAGTCTCTCTCAGATCATCATGGTCTAGCTTGGGGGTGGCTAGTGGTAAATTCGTCAAGAGTGGCTATGCCTATGGTTGGGTGGAAACATGCACCCCTTTCAACAGTCACTTCATGGTTTCCATTTATGATAATTATCTTCATACTCTGTGTATTGAAATGAAATGATGATTGAATCATATATATATGTTTATGTCTAAGTTTTGTATTGAATGATTAAGGTAGAAATGTGTGTTTTTTCTCTATGAATCCATGCTTTTGAATGGTCTTCTATCTACCTCATCCTAGAAGTTAGAGAGTTATGGGATGTGATTCTGTAGGAGAGTCGGGGTAGGATTAACTAAAATGTTTAAGTCATGCCTACCTCTCAAGTCTACCTTAGCGGGAATGCCAAGCTCAAACTCTGTGGAATAATGGTGCTTCCTTTATAAATTTCATTTGTGGAACATAGGGCTCATACCCACAGCCTTAACAAATTCACAACTAAGAATTAAGGGTCTAGCCCCTGAGAATTTTTGGAGGACCCATATGACCAAGGTCTGGGAGCCCTATGCTAGTATGAAAGGATCTAATATTCGATTGGTTTCGAAGCTTCGGGAGCTTGGAGCTCCGGGAGGTTAAAAATTCGTAATCGCCAAAACTCTCGAATGTTGAATTTACGAAGTGACATGGACTGTTGATCCTCGAATCCATAGGAATCCTTCTCAATCGTTGATCTAAGGACTTCATTGAGAACCCCTCTTAACTTCCCAACCAACTAGGACACATCGCAGAGCGGCACGTGCCCCACTCTTTTCCCCTGTCAGATTTCGTCTGTTGGACCTAATTCGTTGGATGAGAGGATACGTGGCAAGAGATCCTACAGTCCGATGATTTAACACTCCAGAGGAACTTGGTTGAGAGTATTCAAAGTGTGAAGACTCCTGAAGTAGCGAACAACAAATTAAATCTCAATCGTTGATAGGTAGGGGGCACGTGGTGCCAGATCCTATAGTTTAGAGACTTGGCACTCTGGGGGATTCAAGATGTGGTGAGTTGATAAGATCCAAAGCCCAGAGTTGTGAAGCAATGAGAGCAATGGATCTATGGATATACGTGGACATATCTCGACCGTGAGATATGAAAGATGTCAGAAGGTTGTTTGTCTAGGGTTGACGTGGTTCAATGACATCATCCAGGGTGACATGGACCCACAACTAAGGTTCCACATGTCACCGAGATATGGATGTTTTGCAGATCCCTTATTCCTATTAGAGCGTGACATGTTTCACCCCTGGCCCTTGCTACGTGTCATCCCCTGCTATGTGCCCACCTGGCCAAAGTGGTTGGTGAAGTGACCGAGACTCCGAGATTCTGGGACTTCGGGACTCCAGAGGATTTGGGGTGTAGTATCGTAGAGAGACCGAAAGGCCTGAAGTCTGGTACCATGTGGCAAGCTTACAGGGATTTGGGAGGTCAAGACTCCGAGAGGTCTCGTGTGTAGACATAAAAGGGCCCTCAATGTCGAAGCATTGAACGTTGAATTAGCCTTAGGTATATGCCTTAATGAGGAGGAAGATTTTTCGTCAGATTTAATGGTGGATGTATCTCCACCATAGATAAAGGAGTGTTGGGAGCTCTGATACATCGGGGAATTTTGGATGATATGTATGATATGGACCCACGTGGATGTCACATGGCCCTTGACTAATAACACCCGAAGAGCTTTGGGAGACAATAACTTGCAAACTAGAACTTAGATTTCAGTATGATGGCGACTGTTAGAAAGCTTGTGGAGAGAAGAAGTTGATGGACATCCAAAAATTAGGTTTTTTGATAGTTAGGGAAAACAAAATTATGATGCCCCACCCCTTAAAAGAGTATTTAGGGCTCGGGTGTGTTACAAAATCCCTTGATGTCATGGAAAACATTCAAATCCTTTTTACAGAGGAAGAATTTTTTCTATAAAAGACATAGAGTTTGGTGTTAAGAAGCACACAAAAGGGAAAGCTAGGGACATTGAAGGTTACCAAGAAAAAAAATAAAAATTGTAGGGTCTATCCTCATCTTTCACATCCACAAGATCTTCAATTCAGTAATCAAGTGGGGCTTCGCTAAACCCTAGACTCTGAGCCTCAATATTCCTATTTCTAAAAGTGGGGATAAAAACAATCCCTCTAAATGTAGGACCATTTTGATTAGCCCCCATTTATCCAAGTTATATGGAATTATTTTGGAAAAGAAGATCAACATATGGCTAGAAATCCATGGAAAAATAGCTAAAAGACAAACCAAATTTAGGATCTATAATTCAACTATTAAGCACTTTGTTAGACTTAGGATCATTGTAGAGGATTGTCGCAATAATAAAACCAATCTCTTGTGTCAATCTGTTGACTTTAGAAAATCTTTTAACACGATGCCCGAGACTAACCTTTGGAATAGGCTAGAGGAACTAAAAGTTCCTTTTGAGCTTAGAGTTGTTGCAATAAGGTTCTACAAGAACGTTATTTTCAAGTTTATGAACACTAATGGATGATAAAAAAAATTAATTGTAATATAAGAGTTAAGCAAGGTTGTCAATTGTCCCCTACCCTTTTTGGCATATACATTGACAAGTTAGAGGGTTGTTTGGAAGAAGCAGATTGTGTCGGCCCGACACTAGCTGGTATAGTCATCCTCCTCCTCCTCCTTTATGCTGAGGATATTGTTATTATGGCAAGTCCCGCTGATTTTGACAAAAAACTAAAAATTCTCAAGGATTTATGCTTTAGTATAGTTATGATTGTTAACACTAAAAAAATGCAGGTTATGATAATTAAATCAAAAAAGATCACTTACGATAATTTTGTGTATGACAACAACAACTTGGAGGAAGTGAATTCATACCAATATATCATAATTGATCTTCATTAGAAGATCAACTAGAACTATAGCATTGAGAAAAGGATAAATGGAGGGTAGAAAGCTTATTATGGGCTTGAAATCAATTTTAAATCAACAAACCTTTGGCTATGGGATAAGAAGAAGCTCCTCTTTGAGACTCTCATCACTCCTATTATCTTATATGGTTGTGAAGTTTAGGGTTGCAACATCTCTAAAGAACCACAAAGAAAGATAGATCAAATCCAAAAGTGTTTTATAACTTATTATTTTGAAATTGATGGCAATACACTCTATTATATCCTCCTCATAGAAGAGAGTATTTCCCCCATCAAGAGCATGACTATGACTGGGTACCTAATGTACAAGACCAAGATAAACAACATGGAAGACAAGAGGCCTTATAATATTGCTTCAAATTCTAGTCAAAAGCACTTATGGCTCAAGCAAGGTTGGCATAGACATGTAAAGTCTTAGCTAAATCATTGGGTATAAAGGAAGAGGTCTCCCTGTTGAATAATGATAATATTAAGCATATTGTTGCCTCCAAATTTAAGTAGAAATTGTGGTGCAATAAAGAATTAGAGGATAAAAGAAAATTAAGATACTATTAGTAGATGCTCAACTCTAATCTAGAAGATCAAAAGTATCTCTATTTTGACTAGCATAAAGAAGAAAATCAACATTGTCAAAATAAGGAAAAACTCTCACGAACTCCATAGTGAAATAGGGCATTTGACAAATCCTAAAACATTTTGGGTCGGAAGAATTTGTCATCTTTAAGACATTGAGAGGGTTGAAGATGAAAAACACTTTCACTAAAACTATCTTGTATACATCCACATTTAATCTCAATTTCAAAATATTTGTTACAATACAAATCTTTCTAATCTTTTCACTCATCAAAACTATGCTGATTTTAAATCTTTTCAAATAAAATAAAAAAACAAAACTTGGTTAACATATTTATTTAGATTTAACATGTCAAACGTACGTTCATATTTGCATAACATAAGAGTAACACTTGGAATCAACGTGTTTCTGAACACTTTCAACATCACATCACTTTTTAGAACCACTTTGACTCTCCAAATCCTTTAATGCTACAAATATGACAATGATCGTCACTCCCAATTATGCTCTCGCCTGGTCTATTCTTAACAAGACCAAATCACCACCACCACTTTGTCAAAAAAAGGTTTTCCACGTGGATGAACATAGAGGCTCGAGTGAAATTGCCACTCCTTTCAAAAGTATGGACACGTCAAATACACACCCACAAAGATGACCAAGAGAATCAAGATGCAAGCAAGTGGTGGTGCCGAGCAGTGTGCCAATCTCTGGGCTGGCTGTCCTCTGACACAAATCTCCAATCCAATCAAATCAACTCCAACATTTTCATATAAATTGAAGCAAAAATTCAATTGATTATTAAAGATTGACTCGTCCCTTTTGAGGACAATGATTATGCACAACACATGAAGTAAAGTGAATGCCTTGTATGGGCTTTTGTGTACTCAATAGCCATAACGAAATCATCACGCACATCATGAAGCCCAAGGGGGCTTGAGATGATTCAATAGGATATAGGGAAATGTGACTCTTTCATTTCTATTTCAATTTAATCGTTTAGTTTCTTTTAGAGTACACATTCCAACAAAATGATTCTCCATAATGAACTTGGATTTTGTGTACTTCAATCATATTGTTTCTCATCATAGATATGAATGTGATTCCAATGTTGGAATGACATGTGACCGATAGCCCCAGGAATTTTGTGACCTAAATTTTACGGTGAAGGATAATATGTCAAATTAGTAATAATAATTTAATTTTAATATTATGGTCAAGCTAGACACCAAATTGGTGTATGAGACCCCCTTGTTTGTTGGACAAGGGACCCTTCTGCGCAATGATTGGCCGCTAAAGTCTATGGAGGTATACATACCCTACCCGCTTTGGATTTGAACTTGGGACTTCTAAGGAGGAAACACATGTTCTTAACCATTAGACCCACATTTAAGAAAGAATATGCTAAAGATAAATAATACACTTTCTTAATTCTACTAAAACTTTAAACTAAAGAGACATATATGTTTTATTGTAAACGTCTTTTAAAAGTGTCGACGTGAACAAGCGCCACTGCATGGCAATGTCTATCGTATAGGGAAGTATTAATTATTAAATGTATTTGTTCATTATAAAGTGAAAAATAATAATATTAATTTAATAATAAAAAAATATTCCTTGGAATACAACACGAGAAACCCTCGAGTACTTCCCCACATTTCATGGGTGGTAAACGAGGTAAACCGTTTGGCCTGATTATGGGCCTAACTCAGTGGGGAGATCAAGTGAGACATTAAACATGCTCTTGGCCAGGGATTCGAACCTGGAACCTCATTCGAGCAAACAATGACACTCATCCACTTGATCTAACCACCATGCTATTTAATTTAATAATAAATTATATAAAATTAGTGGATATTCTTTATTTTTTTTCTCTATGAATAATATGCAAATAATAAAGGCAATATATTTAGTTTAAAAAAAAAACATATAGAATTATTTTTTGATAAATATAAATAAATAAATAAATAATAATAATGATGAAATATCCTCAGATGCGGGTGTCACTCCTATCCACCTATCGGGCACCATGATATCCCCCGATGTGCAAAACGACGACCTGGTGCACTCCACCTCACCCTCCCCTCATGCGGACTAAACCACGCCTCCCCCCAAGGCGTCGAACCATTACTCCGCCAACTGCTCCCACTTGTCACCTACATGGCCTTAGTATGGCGCCCCAGTCTGCGAACATGCAAAGGATGAGAGCATTGAAGGATTATGATTTAACCTCCTCTCCTCGTGGACTTTGTCACTCTGTCACCCTAGACCATCTCTGGCATTCCTCCACTTTTCTCCACGAGTTGTGGCTCTCTATTCTCTGCAGACGGTGGCTCTCTGTTCTTTGCAGGCGGTGGTGGCTTTCTCCCCTCTCTGTGCTCTGCAGGCTCAGACTCTCACTTATGCCTCCCCACAAGCTGCCAGCCCCACCTTGAGGAGAAGTGGTCATGGAGGGCATGCATCCACAACACCTCCCTCGCCCGTCATGACCAACCAGGATGGCTATGACTGCTTTTTCCCCAACTCTCTTCAGAAGATGTTAGATGATTGGGAAGAGGAAGTTCCAGGCTCTTCCCAGCCTTCCGACGCACCTCCAGACACCGTTGCAGTTACTGGGTGGTAAAAAACCTACTTGCCCACACCCTCCTCAAACTCTCGGGTGTCTTTGTTCAGAGCCCTCGTAGTTCGCTTCGCTCACCCCACTCCCCCACTGCTTTCCCTCCTCCCTCCCTAAAAACCCATCCCCCTCCTTCAATGGCCCACCCCAGCACCTCAACTCGTCAGGAGAACTACAACAAAAAAACAGTTGAGACTACACCATGAAAGAAAATATCATTGATGGCTCCCTTTATCAAGAGTGTAGGCCTCTCGGTCAAGGAACCAAGCTCGAACAACTCCATCTCCTCCAGGGAGAACAACTTCAGTGGTTTCCCCATTGTAGAAGAGATTCCTCTGGATGACCCTCCACCTATGACTAGCAAGTATACATAATTCCCAGGCGTATGTTCATTTTTTAGTTTTCTTAGTTATGATTAGGCTCTGGTTTTATGACAGTTATTATACAGACAAACTCTCTTACTATTTTTGTAAGCATGATTTCCGCCCAAAGGCCAGGGAAGATGATTGTTGGCACAAGGGCAGACCCAGGGTTGAACGCTTCAACAACGCACCAAGAAAACACTAACTACCAGCCCTTTCAGAAACACTTGCGAAGCATATGAACTCTCACCTGTGGTAGAGGAAGGGGGGTTGTAGGAATCAGGTGTCTACATCCTAGCTCAGACACAGATCTGTGATTACAACACTTATAGAGCACTTAGCCAATAACATGCATTATTTCATAAATCCATTCACATTGCAGATTAAACCCTAGATATAGAATCAACACAAGATCTAACCCTTACAACCTCTTATCACATAGCATAAGCTCAGATCTAACGTTCATTCACATCATAAAGCACTAAGCATTCATAGATCTATCTATCATACATCAAGAACGGTGCACTAAGCAAATAGATACATAAATAACATGAACAACATAGCACAAAGCACATCGACACAGGATCTACATGGTTCACCCTCTCCCTAGGGCTACGTCCACCAACTCTTCTTCTACTTTATTAGTCTCCTTCATTCTTCTTACAGGCACAGAGCCACAAAGTTCACTCCGCATTGGACAGGTGATATGTGCACAATGCACTAGATCCACCTTCCTTAAAATTAGGTCACATCACAAAGCCTTACACAGTTTGTGCACAAAGCCTCTTACAATCACTTGCACTTAGCTCTGCAAATCTTAACATACTCTAGTCATGTACTAAGCCCGTGACCTCAAAAATGACATCTACTTACATTGCCTAGTTACTTATTTATACATTACAAAAAAGGCCTAGACATGGGTAAACCCATGGGCCAACATCCCATACCCATTACATAAACCCTAAAAGCCCAAAAAGCCCACAAAAATGGGTGAGATCTCGTGATCCCCGCTTCGCCTGGGCGCTCCATCTTCGACCAACCTATTGAAGTCCCAAAAATGGTCAAACATGACCAACGTTTCCTCAAAACTTGGTCAAAGGCCAACAGGCCCCCAACACTCACATGTGACTTGTCCCAAGTCACTCTGATCTGGGAAATACTACTTCGAAGGCCTCAAACTTAGCTCGAGCTACCTTGACTTGTTTCTTCGCTAAAGCCTCATGCTCGATGAACTCCTGGATTACTTGCTTGGTGATAGGCCCTTCTAGGCGTTGTTCCATTGTTGCGACAAACTATTCCAATTGTGAGTCGTGTCCCTCAATTTCTTCAAAAATCATGTTGGCTTCGTCCTACACCGACTGGAGTCTCTGTGTCACCTTCATAACTCTGCTCTGGATGGAAGTGACCTGTTGTTGAACTGCGCACTGATTTGCCTCCTGGAGATGTGATTCCAATCCCCTCGGCTTTGGTCATTCTGCGAGGTGCTCATAGGTTTGCGCACTTCGGTCACTTAGTTGCTTACATTCTAAGGCCAACGCCCTGATTCTTTCTATTGCACTCTTGGTAGTTTCTTCTCTCTGATCTCACACTTCTTGCGGAGTGCTCGGTACTGCTTGGATTTCTAGCTCTACTACTCTTGCTTGAAGTCGTTGAATGGCCTCAACGAGATTCCCCACTTGGCTCTCGGTTGTCTCTTCTTCCATATGTACCAAGACCGACACAAAGCAAAGTGATCTAATCACTGCCTCTCTGACCACAGCCTGCACTACAAGCAGTTGGTTTTTCTTTTTCTGGATTTTCTCTTTGTCCTCTTTGAAATTCACCCAAAGGTCGTATTTCTCTTGCTGCGCAACCTGAAGTTTCTCTAAGGCCTCCTCCTTTTCTTGCTTCAAGGCCTCTATGGCCTGCTCCTTTTCATCTTGGACTCGACAAAGTCGAGTCTCTTTTTCATCTGCTAATCTGCGCAACTGGGTGGGCTCATCCCCCAATTCTACACTCTCTGTTGAAGATGGCGTAGTAGACACTGCGCAACTCGATTGGATGGCTTGCTGGATGTCTCTCAGTTCTTTCTCGATTTTGTCATACAATGTTTCTTGCTTCGCTTCATGTCTCTGTAGGATATCCTCTGAGGCATCTTCTACAGCTTTGATGATGAGTTGGATATCGTCCACTATGAGCACATTCTGTGACTGAGGCTTATTGGCTCGAGTCTTCTTCTGCGTAGAGGGTTCTTGTGGAGAAACCTTCCTTTTCTTATACATCTTGACCTCTATAAGGGGATCCTTTGGTGGTGTCACTTCACCCTTTTCTTGCTTGTCTTCTTCCCCTTCCTCCTTTTGGTTTACTTCATTGCCTTCTCCTCCTGTAGGTGAGTTAGGTGCAATTTCCTTCGATGCGCTATCCTTCTCCTCACTGTCCATGTCTTGCACTTCCTCCTTTTTCTTCTTTTTCTTTGTGCTACTCTGTCCATCATACTCAGTCCGATTGACCAAAGGACTTTCGATGATGTCGGGGTTGGAGATTTTTTCATCTTCGACTGGTATGAGGAATTCGGCTGGCCATTCCTTGGTTATCTCCTCCATGTATTCATCAGCCAATTTATAGTAAGACTGCATCTCCTCCTTACTTTCATCCTTGTGCACGACAATGTAAATGAAGTGTTGGTATGCATGGAACTTCGCTAGTGTCCTCTACGTATGCAAGGTGTTCGGGGTCATTCAAGGGAATGATTCGATGAAGTGCTTGAGTTGTACGTAGTAAGCGTGGAACACCGCATTTTATTACCATTGCTTCGCCATATCTTTGTATACCACGAGGTGGTAAACCTCACAGCCAATGGTTCTGATGGCTCGACTTCCTGGAATGTCGCTCCCTCTAGCATCCCCTAAGATATAAATGCAATGAGAATCAACAACCGACTGAAGTGAAATTCATATCCTTGGTCTTGCACTTTGCGACAGTCCTTCTCCAACTCATTGGTGAGGTAGCTCGCCCAATTCATCTACATCCATTCGACACACTTCCCTGCGAGGTCGACTATGAACCATGTGACCTGTGTAGGGTGGTTATTTCTGAAGAGCTTGCCAACAATCAGCTAACAAGCAAGGTGCACTACGCCATCCTAGATGGAGGCTACCTTGTAGCCTTGCTTTCTATTCTCTACATTTTCATAGGCTTCCTTTATTTGCTGCGCCAGGGAGCGATCTGACGTCTTCCCTGGGTAGAACTGGTGAGGATCTAGTCCTTTCATGCTCAATCGAGTGATCAGGTGGATCAACATTGGATCCACAATGATGCGTCTATCTAGCTAGAGTTAACCTCCATGGTAGCATGACAAGATGAGTTTAACACATGTGTTAACCTCCTGATGTCTGTCAAAGTGGGGTATCTTCATCACGTTTAAGATCATCAATCTCACAATCTCCTTGATCCATGGCTGGGGGAATATCTTGGGCTTCTTCCCAGTCATTTTTGTCAGGTACCTATGTGGTGCGAGCATCGCATAGTTCTTTCAGTCTCCAAGGTTAAAATCGTTGATCTTGATCACTGG
Organism: Picea engelmannii; assembly: GCA_009831015.1. Lineage (NCBI taxonomy): Eukaryota > Viridiplantae > Streptophyta > Pinopsida > Pinales > Pinaceae > Picea > Picea engelmannii. The sequence goes on from ML789750.1 coordinate 453,693, forward strand.
GATCAGTCCCAACTGTGGTTCAACTGTGTGTATCCCTTTCGAGAGGTACGCAATGATGAGTGTGTACTTGAAATCATGTAGGACTTTGTGACGACTAACCATGTCAGCCAAAGGAGGGATTTAGTCAGGAAAGACTGACAGGATCTGCTTTGCGTTTGCCAGATCATCGCGGTGCTTGATTCTTTTCTCAGTCACGGTTCGGCTAGACCGACGTGCAGTCAAGGGGGATTCTTGCAATCTTCCATTCAATGATGCTTGAATTCCTGTAGACATGACTTTCTCAGAAATAAGGTCTATTAATATCTCCTCCATAGACTTCTCTACTACGCTACGTTCGCCCGATATGCACACTCGTGATCGAACAACTCGGGTAGGCGAATAGGTAGACAAGGCAATCAGATGGACAACAAGGTCTAGACAACACAATGTGGTATGTAATCAATTCTCTGTTAGCTCAGTTATCTCAGTTTGAAAAAAGTGGTCCCGGTGCGACATTTGACGGATTAAATAAACAACGTCGTAACAGATTCCTTCAACGGGTCAAAATGCCTTAATCAATATGACTCCATCCATTATGGCGCAGTCTCAATAATCCAATGTCAATCTTTTTGGCAATAACTGCATTTCTAACCATTCCAGAGTGTCATTCTAATGGTCGGGAAGCCTCCAACGATCATATAGATTCACCGTGGCAAAGTGCCATTCTACATGGTTCTTCTATTCCACTGAGGTTCAAGTTCTGTAAGCCTGCTTTATGCGAAGTCTTCTTTGTAATTTCCTGCAGTTTTTCTAACTTTGCTTTCTTCTTAATCAACTTTCTTGCCTTCTTTCCTATGATTTGAATTTTTGGATTCCTCTTTCCATTCTTATTCTTATCTTCTCTTAGCGTAGTAACTTCACACTATTGAGGGTCTTCCAAAGGTTTCAAGGGTAATACTTCTTCTCTTGGGGTAGGTGCTCTTCTCTCCTGCATGGACAGGTTTTTCATGCCTTCATGCATTCTTTCAACTTTGACAGCTAAGTCTCTATCCCTGAGTGGCTTCAACTTGTCCTCTTGTTCTTGTATTAGTCACTCTATTTTTCTAGCTATGAACTCCCTTAATTATTTCTTTTTCTGTTATGTGGCTTCCTCCTTTGCTTTTCTTCAGATCTGATCTTTCTCAATCCAGGTCTTTCCTAGAAAAAGTGCAAAAGGGGCATTGTTCTCAACAAACTTAATAACTTCAAATTCTTCTTCGTTCGATGCTCCATGAGCCATCATAGGTACATTAGTAACTCTTCCACATAGGGTTATCATCTTTCCTTTAAACAATCCTATCCTTCCCAATGAAGGAATCATAGCAGGCCTTCCCAAAATTTCCCAAGTTCTTTCTGGCATGATATTCACCTGTGTTTCCTCATCCAAGACACAGTCTATGTCGAAGTCTCCTATTTTTGTTTCTATGCATGGCATCTCTTTTAAGATCTCTGGTAAACTGATGTCTCTGTGATCATTTAGTGTTTCTTTCATCTGTAATAACATAGTCTTGGATTCTTTCTGGTTTTCCAACATATCCTTAGTCCCTTGACCTTATTCATAGTGTTCTTGTCTCATGTTCATCTTTTCAACTTTAGCAATCATTTTACGGAAATACAGAACCTCGTGATCAACAACTTTACAACAAAGAAAAATAGGACCTATACCAGGGCATTCCTCAGCAAGATGTCTCGATCTTTTGTAGTTATAACACAATGTCAATCCTCTCTTTCTTTTAAATGAACCCCAACTTTTCATGTACTTCACATTGGGATCACAATGATGGACCTGCAACCTGCAAAAATTCTTTCTAGGTTCCTACATCCACTTATTAGTCCAAAAATTCTTTCTATTCATAGGAATAACATATCTTTCACTATCTCTATCAAATTTATTCAAATCAACTCTTTCTTCTAGTTTTGCCCTAGTTTTCAGACTAGGACAAAATATGTCAAACATACCTAATTCATACCTTCGAAGAAAAACTTTCCACTTATCTTACCTTTACCAAAGCACAAAGCTTTAAGATCTTACCTCTTTTCTTCAAATCAGGCCTCTTTCTTAGCATAGAGCTTCTCAAGTCAAGTAGAATACTGCGCACTATAGCAACAGATCTACGCACAATGCTTTTTCTTTTCTTCAGTTCCCACCAATCATATTTTTAGGTCTCGAAAATGAAACCATTTGTTAGCATAGGGGCAAACCCAGGGTTCAATCCTTCAAAAATGCACCAACAAAACCCTAACTATCGGCCCTTTCGACAACACCTGTGAAGCAGATGAAATCTCACCCAAGGTAGAGAAGGGGGGGGTTGTAGGACTCAGGTGTCTACAACCTAGTTGGGACACAGATCTATGATTACAACACTTACATAGTACTTAGCCAATAACATGCATTAGTTCATAAATACATTCACATCACAGATTAAACCCTAGATACAAAATCAACACAAGATCTAACCCTTACAACCTATTAGCACATAGCATAAGCTCAGATATAACATTCATTCACATCATAAAGAACTAAGCATTCATAGATCTATCTATCATACATCAAGAACAATGCACCAAGAAAATAGATACATAAATAACATGAACAACATAGCACAAAGAACATCGACATAGGATATACGTGGTTCACCCTCTCCCAAGGGCTACGTCCACCAACACTTCTTCTTCTTTATTAGTCTCCTTAAATCTTCTTATAGGCACAGATCCACATAGCTCACTCCGCACTGGACAGGTGATCTGTGCACAATGCACTAGATCCACCTTCCTCAAAATCAGGTCATGCCACAAATCCTTACATAGTCTGTGCACAAAGACTCTTACAATCACTTGCACTTAGCTCTAAAAGTCTTAACATACTCTAGTCATGCACTAAGCCCATGACCTCAAAACTGACATCTACTTACATCGCCTAGCTACTTATTTATACATTACAAAAAGGTCCTAGACATGGGTAAACCCATGGGCCAACATCCCATACCTGTTACATAAACCCTAAAAGCCCAAAAATCCCACAAAAATGGGTGAGATCCCACGATTTCACTTTTCCTGGGCGCTCCATCTTCGACCAGCCTGTCAAAGTCCCAAAAATGGTCAAACACGACCAAGATTTCCTCAAAACTTGGTTGAGGGCCAACAATGATCATGTTTTTTCCAGCCTGGTTTCCCAATTAAGGCAGGCCTCAGTTTTTTCCATTCACTGGGATAAACACTATTGATTTTATGCTTGTATCTTTTCTATATTATTAATAGAATAGCTCCATAATTCACAAAAAAATAATAATTATGAAATATTAAATTAATAAATTAGTATTTATAACAAGAAAACTTTCAAAGGAAATGAGTATGTTGAAATACTTTATATTTAAAGTAGATGAATATGTTGAAATATTTTACATTTGAACGCTAGAATGAAATTATATGAGAAAAAACAAGGTGACATAGCGTGGAAAGTGGTTAAATGAGCTTGGCTTGTATTGGCCAAGATTTATCAATTAGACTATCAAATTCATGTATTCTTCCAATGCCCCAATTTTTGGACATTGGTACCATTTTTTCATGCCAGTAAAGGATTTTGGCAATTAAGATGTATAATGCTAGTTTTGTTCTACTTCCCAAGCCACTACTACTAAGTAGCTGGGAATTGTTCCAAAACAAAAATTTACTAATAAGATTGGGAAGAGATTGTGTTCTATTTCTTATTTATGACAAGCTACAACTTAAGATTTGGTTTCACGTTTTAAATTTTAGCATATAGTAAGTTTACTATAATTTCTTGTTACTTAGTTGAAGAACATAGAATCTGGCCATGCATAGAATTGGTCTAGAATAGTATGTCATGCTTGTAGGATATATGCTTCATGGTGAGCAAAGTTCTTGGTTTACATAAAAAAAAATAGCTCAATCCTCAAGGAAAAATTAACCATCTAATAAAACGTATTAATGTTGAATGTAATTATTCTATAGTTTTGAATCTTTAACACAATAGTTATGAATTTGTAACAAAAAATACATCTTGAAAGTTGAGATTAAATTTGACACTTACTTAGTAAGTCATATCCTAAGTGCACAAACTTAGTAACTTTAGTTCCATCAATAAGATTGGTCTTCTCTTCACTCTTTGTGCCATAAAGTACATTAACGTGTAAAACCCTAGATCGTCGATGGCCTCTCTCTTTTCATTTTTCTCTTTCATCATGGTAGAGTGAGACTCTGAACCCCCCTCCGAATTCAAAGCAGACATCGAAGAATTCAAGAAACTTGTGGGTTCTTTTGGGGAAATCTTCAGTTCATCCTACCCATTCTTGATTTATGAAAAAATTGGACCAGATTCCGGAAATCGTTATTCCCCAAGTTGTCCCTCGTAGGAAAGCTATGCCATATGCATCCAAAGGTCTTATTGGGAAGTTCACAGACTTCTTTCCCTCCCCTCGAAAATCGAGCTTTGAATTGTGTGGAATTGGCGACCTCTGATTCAAGGAATAATAAATCATTTTTCTTGTGGTAAGAGCTTCTATTTTTATTTTTTTTGAGCTTAAAGAAGATTGAGATCTTATTTTTCACAGTGGGCCATATTTTTTTGGGTCATGAGGTTTATACCTGAATTGATGGACGTCGAATTTTGATTTGAAATGTGACATCCCAACATTAGTTTGTGTTTTTGTTTGTGGTTGTCTTCCCCATCTACCCTTTCATTGTCGGGGAGATGAAGTTTTGAAGTGTATTGGGGATTCTCTAAGGAAATATATAGATAAATCTGAACCAAAACCTTCAATGTTCTCTTGTGTAATAATTTATGTTGAAGTAAATATGGAGAAGGGCCTTCCCGAGGCCATCAAGCTATCTATAGATGGTTGGTCACACCTCCTTTTGTTTCTGAGATTGATTCTAAGGCTCAAAGAATAATGTCAGGCATTAAAAGTTCTAAATGAAGTGTTTTTACGAGTGCTTTTTTCTACCTTCAATTTTATGAGAAATAATATTTAAATGAAATTAATGATAAGATAGTATAGAGGTTGTATCTCATTATCTGAGTCACAATTATAGTGTCAAGTGATGTAGAAATTGTTTACAAAACTGTTAAAACAAAGTCAAGTATAAATTACAGATAAGTCTCACCTTGTTTGCAATAGAACAAGAGTAGAAGATGCACCCTTGAAAAGAGATAAAAATGCAGTAATTCACACAGATCACAGGTCTTGTTTTACTCACATTAATAAAAAAGAAAAATAAGTTATTGAATGAACTTCGGATATATTATGAACATAGTAGATGTAATACTAAATTTTAATCATTCACTCTTCACGAACTACAAAAATAAATTGAAAGAAATGGAAACACAGAGGAAACACATAACTCAAATTGAACAAAACTAAGAATCTCTATCTGCACTTGTATTAATATTCAAAAAAGTTTTCTCTTTTACATTCAGAAAGAAGCAACCTCAAATATATCTAAAACCTATCTATTTATAAAAAAATTATCGCAACTAAAAACCGTTGGACTTCCTACAATATCTTCCTAAAAATAAAATACAAACTGAATGAAATAACAACATGCAGATAGTGTTGAGATGTGATGGCGCTTCATCTGTCCCTTCATTTTCTCACAGATGTGCTCATTTTCCTTTGTTCCTTAAACTGGGTACACATGTTCATTAAGGCCACCACAATCATTTGACTTACTATCTTTGTCATTTAATCCCATTTCCATCTGTCCCTTCGAATGTGTTCACTGGGATAAATAATTGTAGTTGAAGATATGGAGGGGATAATTAGACAGGTAGCTCAGTGTTGGCTCATTATGGGATGGCTAATGGTTACGGGGAAGAGTAACTGTTCACGAATAGGATGATGTGGGAACAAGTTTCCAATAAGGAGGTGGGATGAGTGGATGAAAGAATGTGGGTGGTAGGGATATATGGGGTAAGTGACGTGTAGAGTGTAATGGTTTGGAGGGTGAACGGTAGAGCAGGTGGAGAAAGTGGGCATTGTGTATGTTTTTTTTTTTTTTTTCTCCCAGCTATACTCACTTTTCTCTGTTCATTGCATTGGGTGAACATGTCCATCAATGCTACCATGAATCTTGAAGGCTCAACCCTTTCATTCAATTCAAATGAGAACATCTTATTTTGTATTTGTGGCAGCTTCTCCTGGATCTTGTTCACTTCTTGGACTGTGACCTGATATTGTGAACTTGGATTAACCAATAATTCATTGATTTTGAGTAAATCGATCTGGTTCATCTATTGGATGGACGACTAAATATTTTCCTTGTTCTTCTTGGATCTTTGTTGGTTCATTTCTATTTCAATCTACCCCAATGCCTCTAAGATATTATTTCCTTCAAATTCAATCAACTTTTTATTTATTGAAGATAATGCCTCCAAACAAGCCTCTTTTTCATATCTAGAAATTTTATTGCCTTCTTCCAGATTAGTTTCCCATGATTTTAGGGCCATTTCTCCTTTTACTTGTTTAAAATGTGATAGAAGGGTAAGACCAGGGATATTAGCTCTCTACTTCCATATGCTAACTTCCTGAAATTTAGACCTGGTTGCACATGTCTCTTTTTCCTTCAGATATATTCTTTTTAGAGAAATGTTTACTGACTGATAGCATTTATGAATAGCATCTACTTTTTGATAGCAACTTCTAGCTTCTCATTGATTTCTAATGCTTGTGTTTTGAAGGCAATACTATCTATTGTTGTGTTCTCTATTAGGGTCAATTTGGCTTGCAACTACTCAATCAAATTGTCATGCTGAGTGATCAAACATTTTATGGTCTGTGAACTTTGGTAGAGAAGCTCAAGGTTATCCTGTAACTTCTTCGTTTGATGCTGATAACTAGCCCTGATTTGTTCAATGTCATGGTTCATCGAGATTCTAATAGTATGTTATGTACTATGTATCTCATTTTGCAATTGCTCTACCAAGAGGCATTTATGTTGCAATTGTTCGGTTAAATTGTCCAATGACCATTGATTGGAAGTGGAAAAATCCCTTAGTGAATCTGCAACTTCCTTTTCAAACTTAGGATCATCTTGGTCTTTCTCATCATACAACAATATTTTCCTTTTGGTGACTACTCCATCGTTTTGGTGAGATTCTCTTTTTACAATAGCCTTTCGTTTCTTGCTGAAAAGTAAACTTGAGGGAGGCATCTCTTCAGGTAATATAGGAGTAAGGTCACTAACATAAATGAGTTCGTAACTAGGATTTCCAAAGCTGGTCTGTAAAGGGGTTAATGATGTAATATGAGAAATAATTGTTGTGGAATGTTCCTATCTTGTTGTATTTGGGGTGCTAGCAGAAGTAGCTAGTGTTAAATGAGGAACAACTCGTTCAATATTCATGAAAGCTTCGAATTGAGCTAACACTTGTGGATCTTTCAGTTCTGACAATGATGTTTTTATTTCTTGAAACAACTTTTCTAGACTTTTTGGGACTTCTTCAACTGTGTGCTTAGTGGAGCAACTTGGATCAGATCCTGTGGATTTATCTTTCTATGAAGAAGGCAGGGGTTTTGACTCTCCTTGCAATATCTTCGATAGACTGTTTCATCTATGCTTTTGAAAGCTAAGGAAACCAGCCTGTTGGTCGGGGGGGCAGAGTCTAGAATCTGCTTTGAACTTCCTCATAAGATCTAACTCCCCTGAACATATTGTCATAAGGAGAATTCTCATGGATGTATCGCTTCATGTTAAATTGAGCCAAATTATTTTCTGTTATCTTATGTGGATCATGCTTCTTGAATTCGATGTCAACTAATTTGACATCTTCCAGGGATGTGGCCTCAATTTTAGAATGACCAAAATCTAATAATGCGAACATACCAACTTGAATGGGAAAAGTTAGCCAAACCTTTTTCTGAGCTTCTTTCAACTCCTTACTGATACCTCCTACTACTATTTGGTATGCCACTTCTCTACATACCATCCTGTCAGGTAAAAACTATGGGAGGGAATGAGGAGGAATAGAACAACCAAATACTCTAATGTAGGAGAAATTTTCCTCAATGAACCAATCTGTAAGTTTTCCTAAATTCCCCATAATCTTTTCTGAAATCCTGGGTGGTGGGTGGCCATAGATAGCTATGTGAATAGGTACCACTATGTTGTGATAGATTTCGTAAAAAAAATATTTGGCATTTTCTTCCCATAATTTGGAGTGGTAGAAATGTATTGGCTTAGAACTGGCTGGGATCCAACTCCAGTTCATCAAGGGGAATGGGGTCATGAAACAAATGCAATCCATTTTATATGATGAAATGTAAAAAGGAGAAGGTTTCCCCTTTGATTTTGACAATTGATACTCAACAATTTCCTTGGACAAATTATCAGATAGCATTTTATCCCAATTGAAGGTATAACCCTCAACTACTTCATTCATTAGGGCTACCCACTCAACTGAGAAATGCGTAGGGTTATTCTTCCCAAACAGACGACAAAGCATCATGTTTATATATAACATATGAGCATGTAATGACATCGTGGCATACATACCATGAACATCAGATCTGAATTGTTTCGGATGTCCCTACCAGGTCTTGATTATATCATGACCATTTCTACTGTATTGAATGCATTCTCTTCTCTCAAAATCTAGAAGAAATATTGCATTGTAAGTATATTTAGAGGTAGGGGAAAGATTGTACATTACTTGTAGATTCTTCGATCGGAAAGAGCCAACGATAGTCTGCTGGTGGTTGTTGACGCTTCTGGTTTGGATGTCGACATGTTCCAAAGCCCAACTTATCATATCATTGTAGGGTATAATTTTGGGTCATGCAACAATATTATGCATTTATGACTGTGCTACAAATTTAATCTTGGTTGAGAAGGACTTTTCATCTTCCTCGGCAGAGTCGTCTGGACAATTAATAATCTCATTCTCTAAGATATCAAAAACCTGCTTCCAAGACTTAATGGCATCTGTAACTTGCGGAGTTGTGTTTGATAGAACATTTGGATTAGGATTGGAATAATCACCTTATGCATCAAGCTTCTTTGCAACTTTTCATGGTGCCATAATCCTCAAGGAAATAAAATTAGCCTACCTGTAACAAGAGAAGTATGTAAGCTCTACATTGAATAAAAAACTTCTAATTGCAAATGGTAAAATGATTTTGAAATTTGAAGGGCTTTATTCAAAAATTCTATCAATCTTCGTATAGATCTACTAATGAAGAATTTATTAAAAACTTAATGTAATTTATTACCTGGTGATTCACAATATTTATTTGAAATCATTAACCTTAATCAATCATAAATGTCATTAATACTTTGACAGTTCTGCGTTCAGAAGTTCTGGATGTGACAATATGGAGATATCTCGAAGTCTAAACTTTTGGAGTGATTAATTAATACTCAATCATGATTAACCTAAGTTATAAATGTTTTATTAACCCTTTTAAACAATTTTTACTTTTAGTAATTACTTTAGCTCGACACTTTGATACTTTAGAGGTTTGTGAACTCGATCTTTGTTAAATATCCCAAAGGGTGATCTCCCGAAGTGACATGGCATAGATGACATCATTCTTGATGACGTGTTAAGAAAATAGAGGTGCCATGTGTCACTTGAAAACGTGTGAATCATCCGTTGTAAATGTCAAAAATAAGTGCCACGTGTCAAACTGAGAGAAGGATTTAAAATACATGTGTCCCTTCGACACATCTGTAAGTCCTTTGGGAATTATCATGAGTGGCTATCTTAGGGACTTCATAGTTTCAGGGTTTTTGTTGTTTAGCTTTGTTGGAAAATCCAAAGCGTGGAGCTCCGAAGCAACTGTTAGAGACTTTATTTTTAAAACTCAAGCAACTTCTAAACTTTGGAGATCATTAGGATTGTTCGATCAAATTAAGGTAACTCATCGACGATAGACATTGTAATCACCTTATTGATAAATAACAATCATTGTATTTATTTTAAGATTTAAATGAGACTTTCTAAGATTTTTTCTTTTTTTGGGTAAAATTTTTATTTCTAAGAGGAAAAATATAATGTTCAAGGCTCAAAATTATACGTGTTCTAACACCTCCAAAACTTGGAATATGAGCAACTTCCTTTCAAATGTAAGTCCTTCCATGAATATGGGCACTTTGCATGAAACTGCCCAAAAATAAAGAAAGACTAGGAGGTTGCACAAGAAGAACTAGAGGTAGGATGGAAACAGGTCAAAAATAACACAAATATGGGGAAAAATAATGGGAAAGACTCCAGTTCAAAAAACCCCAACTCAATCCCCAATGCATTGCAGAACAAGTCAGTCATGGAAAGCATAGTAAATGAAGGAACAAGGCAAGAAATCATAAACCATGTCGATACTCGACTAGCAACAAAGAATCAATATGTTATTCTAGGATATTCAATTGGAAAAGAGGACGAGGAAAATATGGATCCAAATCCTAACAAAACAAGCATCAACCCCATGAAGTTTTCCTCCTAAGATTTAGAAGGCAATGAAGGAGACTCGGGTGAAGAAGAAAATTTCCAAGAAGCCACCCAAGAAGTCATTTAAGAAACAAAACGACATGTTCTTGTAGAAAGGGTTCCCCCCAATGGATCATCTCAATAGGAAGTTGAGGAGGGATAAATACCATAGGAGAAAAAAAGGAAATCAGTAAGGATATCACATAGAGATTCTAGAGAAGAAACAACCAATAAAGAAAAATCCCAGGGGAAGAAACATTCAATAGAAATCTATATGAGCAATATGGGACGAAAAGGAGGAAATAAGGGTCCAAATATTCCTGCCACCAGTGGGCGGGCCTTTGCAATCCATTGACAATGAAATTCCTCTCTTGGAATTCCATAGGCTTAGGAATCCCTAAGAGACCTCCTTAAACTTGAGAATTGCTCTATAATCCTCCTCTAGAAGACAAAAATGGAGGAATATACAACATTGTTAAGTGGGAAAAAATCTATGTGAAATGAAGAAGGAATAGTGAAAATTTTAGTAGGAGCATCAGGAGGAATTATGACTCTATGGGACCCTCTCCAATAGGAACTAGAGGTATCATTCTGTGCAAATTACTAAATTCTTACTGTTCCTTTATTTGGTTTTATGTCTTGAATATCCAAATCCAAGATTAGATATTCCAACTTTTCTTGCATGGGCTCGTGAATGCAACTCCCACCTCTTTTTTCCGAGTTATGAAGATTGGTGTTCAAGTCACCCGTTATAATAACAAACGTTGTGTCAAGAATTTTCTTGGCAACAGACAAGGAACTCCAACATTCATATATATATATATATATATATATATATATAT
>ML789750.1:467991-488284 GCA_009831015.1 Picea engelmannii
GGATGCACTACTGTTTTCATAAGAATATACAACAACTGATCTCTATAAAGTAGACTAAGATTTTTCAGTAAAAGAAAAGTTAAAAATTGATTGATAGCTCAAATACTGATTCACCCCCCCCCCTCTCAGTATTTTCCAACAATCCTGATGGTTAAACCTAATAGGTAAAATTGTTCTCTTAAAATATGTTCTTTCTGCACTAACTATTTTCCAATGCGCAACCCTATTGGCACCGAAAAGAGTTCTAGACAATATTTCCATGAACCTTAGAATTTTTCTATGGGTAGGAGGAAAAAAAAACACGAAGAAGTTCCAATGGAAGGAAATGAAAAATTCCAATCAACTGGAATAACCTAGTGGACATAATCACAATCGAGATAGATATGCTAAAGGAAATGGAACAACAAGTAACTCATATTAGATTTCGTCAGATTTCGTCTATTGGACCTATGTCGTTGGATGAGAGGATACGTGGCAGGAGATCCTTTAGTCCGGAGACTTAACACTCCAGAGGAACTTGGCCGAGAGTCTTCAAAGTGTGAAGACTCTCAAAGTAGCGAACGACAAAGTAAATCTCAATCGTTGATAGGTAGGGGGCAAGTGGTTCCATATCCTATAGTCCGAAGACTTGGCACTCCGGGGGATTCAAGATGTGGTGAGTTGATAAGCTCTGAAGCTCGGAGTTGTGAAGCAACGGGAGCAGTGGATCTATGGATATACGTGGACATATCTCGACCGTGAGATATGAAGGATGTCAGAAGGTTGTTTGTCTGGGGTTCACATGGTTCAGTGACATCATCCAGGGTGATGTGGACCCGCAACTAAGGTGCCACATGTCACCGGGATATGGACATTTTGCAAATCCCTTATTTCTATTAGAGCGTGACATGTGTCACCCTTGGTCCTTGCTACGTGTCATCCCCTGCTACGTGCCCACCTGGCCTAAGTGGTTGGTGAAGTGACTGAGACTCCGAGAGTTTGGGACTTTGGGGCTCCGAAGGATTTGGGGTGTAGTATCATAGAGAGACCGAAAGGCCTGAAGGTCGGTGCCATATGCTAAGCTTACAGGGATTTGGGAGGTCAAGACTCCGGGAGGTCTCGTGTGTAGACATAAAAGGGGCGCTCAATGTCGAAGCACTGAACATTGAATTAGCCTTAGGCGTATGCCTTAACAAGGAGGAAGATTCGTCGTCAGATTTAATGGTGGATGTATCTCCACCATAGATACAGGAGCATTGGGAGCTCCAAGACATCAGGGAATTTTGGATGATATGTATGAGATGGAACCACACGGATGTCGCATGGACCTTCACTAATAACACCTGAAGAGCTTCGGGAGACAATAACTTGCAAACTAGAACTCAGATTTCAGTATGATGGGGACTATTAGAAAGTTCATGGAGAGTAGAATCCGATGGACATCCCAAAATCAGGTTTTGAGATAGTTAGGGAAAACAAAATTATGATGCCCCGCCCCTTAAAAGAGTATTTAGGGCTCGGGTTTGTTACAAAATCCCTTGATGTCATGGAAAACATTCAAATCCTTTTTACAGAGGAATATTTTTTTCTATAAAACACATAGAGTTTGGTGTTAAGAAGCTCATAAAAGGGAAAGCTAGGGACATTGAAGGTTACCAAGCAAAAAAAATAAAAATTGGAGGGTCTATCCTCATCTTTCACATCCACAAGATCTTCAATTTAGTAATCAACTAGGGCTTCGCTAAACCCTGGACTCTAAGCCTCAATATTCCTATTTCTAAAAGTGGGGATAAAAAAAATCCCTCTAAATATAGGACCATTTTGATTAGCCCCCATTTATCCAAGTTATATGGAATTATTTTGGAAAACAAGATCAACATATGGCTAGAAATCCATGGAAAAAGAGATAAAAGACAAACCAAATTTAGGATCTATCATTCAACTATTAAGCACTTTGTTAGACTTAGGATCGTTCCAGATGATTGTCGCAATAATAAAACCAATCTCTTGTGTCAATCTGTTGACTTTAGAAAATCTTTTAACACGATGCCCGAGACTAACCTTTGGAATAGGCTAAAGGAACTAAAAGTTCATTTTGAGCTTAGAGTTGTTGCAATAAGGTTGTACAAGAACGTTATTTTAAAGTTTAGGAACATTAATGGATTGTAAAAAAAAATTAATTGTAATATAAGAGTTTAGCAAGGTTGTCAATTGTCCCCTACCCTTTTTGGCATATACATTGAAAAGTTAGAGGGTTGTTTGGAAGAAGCAGATTGTGTCGGCCTGACACTAGCTGGTATAGTCATCATCCTCCTCCTTTATGCTGAGGATATTTTTATTATGGCAAGTCCCGTTGATTTCGACAAAAAACTAAAAATTCTCAAGGATTTATGCTTTAGTATAGTTATGATTGTTAACACTAACAAAATGAAGGTTATGATAATTAAATCCAAAAAGATCACTTACGCTAATTTTGTGTATGACAACAACAACTTGGAGGAAGTGAATTCATACCAATATATCATAATTGATCTTCCTTAGAAGCTCAACTAGAACTATAACATTGAGAAAAGGATAAATGGAGGGTAGAAAGCTTATTATGGGCTTGAAAACAATTTTAAATCAACAAACCTTTGGCTATGGGATAAGAAGAAACTCCTCTTTGAGACTCTCATCACTCCTATTATCTTATATGGTTGTGAAGTTTGGGATTGCAACATCTCTAGAGAACCACAAAGAAAGATAGATCAAATCCAAAAGTGTTTTATAACTTATTATTTTGAAATTGATGGCAATACACTCTATCCTATCCTCCTCATAGAAGAGAGTATTTCCCCCATCAAGAGCACGACTATGACTGGGTACCTAATGTACAAGACCAAGATAAACAACATGGAAGACAAGAGGCCTTATAAGATTGCTTCAAATTCTAGTCAAAATCACCTATGGCTCAAGCGAGGTTGGCATAGACATGTAAAGTCTTAGCTAAATCATTGGGTATAAAGGAAGAGGTCACCCTGTTGAATAATGATAATATTAAGCATATTATTGCCTCCAAATTTAAGTAGAAATTGTGGTGCAATAAAGAATTGGAGGATAAAAGAAAATTAAGATACTATTAGTAGATGCTCAACTCTAATCTAGAAGATAAAAGTATCTCTATTTTGACTAGCATAAAGCAGAAAATCAACATCGTCAAAATAAGGACAAACTCTCACGAACTTCATAGTGAAATAGGGCATTTGACAAATCCTAAAACATTTTGGGTCGGCAGAATTTGTCATCTTTAAGACATTGAGAGGGTTGAAGATGAAAAACACTTTCACTAAAACTATCTTGTATACATCCACATTTAATCTAAATTTCAAAATATTTGTTACAATACAAATCTTTCTAATCTTTTCACTCATCAAAACTATGCTGATTTTAAATCTTTTCAAATAAAATAAAAAAAACAAAACTTGGTTAACATATTTATTTAGATTTAACATGTGAAACGTACGTTCATATTTGCATAACATAAGAGTAACACTTACTTTGAATCAACGTGTTTCTGAACACTTTCAACATCACATCACTTTTTAGAACCACGTTGACTCGCCAAAGCCTTTAATGCTACAAATATGACAATGATCGTCACTCCCAATTATGCTCTCGCCTGGTCTATTCTTAACAAGACCAAATCACCACCACCACTTTGTCAAAAAAAAGTTGTCCACGTGGATGAACATAGAGGCTCGAGTGAAATTGCCACTCCTTTCAAAAGTATGGATGGACACGTCAAATACACACCCACAAAGATGACCAAGAGAATCAAGATGCAAGCAAGTGGTGGTGCCGAGCAGTGTGCCAATCTCTGGGCTGGCTGTCTGGGAGATATCCTCTGACACAAAACCCCTTTTTAACCTCCAATCCAATCAAATCAACTCCAACATTTTCATATAAATTGAAGAAAAAATTCAATTGATTTCCAAAGATTGACTCGTCCCTTTTGAGGACAATGATTATGCACAACACATGAAGTAAAGTGAATGCCTTGTATGAGCTTTTGTGTACTCAATAGCCATAACGAAATCATCATGCACATCATGAAGCCCAAGGGGGCTTGAGATGATTCAATAGGGTATAGGGCAATGTGACTCTTTCATTTCTATTTCAATTTAATCGTTTAGTTTCTTTTAGTGTACACATTCCAACAAAATGATTCTCCATAATGAACTTGGATTTTGTGTACTTCAACCATATTGTTTTTCGTCATAGATATGAATGTGATTCCAATGTTGAAATGACATGTGACCGATAGCCTTAGGAATTTTGTGACCTAAATTTTATGGTGAACGTTAAGTTGTCAATTTAGTAATAATAATTTAATTTTAAGATTATGGTCAAGC
Source organism: Picea engelmannii (assembly GCA_009831015.1). Lineage (NCBI taxonomy): Eukaryota > Viridiplantae > Streptophyta > Pinopsida > Pinales > Pinaceae > Picea > Picea engelmannii. The sequence goes on from ML789750.1 coordinate 472,362, forward strand.
TAGACACCAAATTGGTGTATGAGACCCCTTTGTTTGTTGGACAAGGGACCCTTCCGCGCAATGATTGGCTGCTAAAGTTTATGGAGGTATACATACCCTAACCCCTTTGGATTTGAACTTGCGACCTCTAAGGAGGGAAACACATATTCTTAACCATTAGACCCACATTTAAGAAAGAATATGCTAAAGATAAATAATACACTTTCTTAATTCTGCTAAAACTTTAAACTAAAAAGACATATATGTTTTGTTGTAAACGTCTTTTAAAAGTATCGACGTGAACAAGCGCCACTGCATGGCAATGTCTATCGTATAGGGAAGTATTAATTATTAAATGTATTTGTTCATTATAAAGTAAAAAATAATAATATTAATTTAATAATAATAAAAAATTCCTTAGAATACAACACGGGAAACCCCTGAGTACTTCCCCACATTTCGTGGATGGTAAACGAGGTAAACTGTTTGGCCTGATTACAGGCCTAACTTAGTGGGGACATCAAATGAGACATTAAACAGGCTCTTGGCCAGGGATTCGACCCTGGAACCTCATTCGAGCAAACAACAACACTCATCCACTTGAGCTAACCACCACGCTATTTAATTTAATAATAAATTATATAAAATTAGTGGATATTCTTTTCTTTTTTTTACTATGAATAATATGCAAATAATAAAGACAATATATTTAGTTTAAAAAAAAACATAAAGAATTATTTTTTGATAAATATAAATAAATAAATAAATCATAATAAATAATAATAATGATGAAATATCCTTGGATGCGGGTGTCACTCCCATCCACCTATTGGGCACCATGATATCCCCCGATGCGCAAAACGATGACCTGGTGCGCTCCACCTCACCCTCCCCTCATGCAAACTAAACCACTCCTCCCCCCAAGGCGTCGAACCATTACTTCGCCAACTTCTCCCACTTGTCACCTACATGGCCTTAGTATGATGCCCCAATCTGCAAGCATGCAAAGGATGAGAGCATTGAAGGCTTATGATTTAACCTCCTCTTCTCGTGGCCTTTGTCACTCTGTCACCCTGGACCATCTCTGGCATTCCTCCACTTTTTTCCATGAGTTGTGGCTCTCTATTCTCTGTAGGTGGTGGCTCTTTGTCCTCTGCAGGTGGCGGTGGCTTTCTCCCCTCTTTGTGCTCCGCAAGCTCAGACTCTCACTTATGCCTCCCCACAAGCGTGCCAACCCCACCTTGGGGAGAAGTGGTCGTGGAGGGAATGCGTCCACAACACCTCCCTCACCCATCATGGCCAACCAGGATGGCTATGATTTCTTTGTCCCCAACTCTCTTCGAAAGCTGTTAGATGATTGGGAAGAGGAAGTTCCAGGCTCTTCCCAGCCTTCCGACGCACCTCCAGACACCGTCGCAGTTACTGGGTGGTAAAAAACCTACTTGCCCACACCCTCCTCAAACTCTCGGGTGTCTTTTTCTAGAGCCCTCATATTTTTCCTTGCTCGCCCCACTCCCCCACCGCTCGCCCTCCTCCCTCCCTCAACACCCGTCCCCCTCCTTCTATGACCCACCCCAACACCTTAGCTTGTCAGGAGAAATACAACAAAAAAGTAGTTGAGACTACACCATGAAAGAAAATTTCGTTGATGGCTCCCTTTATCAAGAGTGTAGGCTTCCCAGTCAAGGAACGAAGCTCGAACAACTCTAGCTCCTCCAGGGAGAACGACTTCGGTGGCTGCCCCATTGTATAAGAGATTCCTTTGGACGACCCTCCACCTATGACTAGCAAGTATACATAATTCCCAAGTGTATGTTCATTTTTTAGTTTTCTTAGTTACGATTAGGCTCTAGTTTTATCACAGTAGTTATACAGACAAACTCTCTTACTATTTTTGTAAGCATGGTTTCCACCCAAAGGCCAGGGAAGATGATTGTTGGCACAAGGGCAGACCCAGGGTTCAACGCTTCAACAACGCACCAAGAAAACACTAACTACCAGCCCTTTTGGCAACACCTGCGAAGCATATGAACTCTCACCCGTGGTAGAGGAAGGGGGGTTGTAGGACTCAGGTGTCTACAACCTAGCTCGAACACAGATATGTGATTACAACACTTACATATCACTTAGCCAATAACATGCATTATTTCATAAATCCATTCACATTGTAGATTAAACCCTAGATATAGAATCAGCACAAGATCTAACCCTTACAACCTCTTAGCACATAGCATAAGCTCAGATCTAATGTTCATTCACATCATAAAGCACTAAGGATTCATAGATCTATCTATCATACATCAAGAACAATGCACTAATCAAATAGATACATAAATAACATGAACAACATAGCACAAAGCACATCGTCCCTGAAGTGTAGGACAGTCGGTGACGGAGTGTGTTGTTAAGCCACTCCATGATGTTAAAGTCATCAGTTCGAAACCTGCGGGGACAAAAAATCCAACCATGTTAAGGGTTGGTGTGGCTCAGGCTGGGTGCGATCCCCGGGTGATTTTGACGGCTTAGATGCCCCTGAGTTGCGGTTTCTCAAGCCACAGGTTAATCGCATAGCCAACAGGTCTTGCACAAATTAACAAACAAAAAAAAACATAGCACAAAGCACATCGACACAGAATATACATAGTTCACCCTCTCCCTAGGGCTACGTCCACCAACTCTTCTTCTACTTTATTAGTCTCCTTCATTCTTCTTACAGGCACAGAGCCATAGAGCTCACTACGCACTAGACAGGTGATCTGTGCACAATGCACTAGATCCACCTTCCTTAAAATTAGGTCACAGCACAAAGCCTTACACAGTCTATGCACAAAGCCTCTTACAATCACTTGCACTTAGCTCTGCAAGTCTTAACATACTCTAGTCATGTACTAAGCCCGTGACCTAAAAAATGATGTCTACTTACATCGCCTAGCTACTTATTTATACATTACAAAAATGGTCTAGACATGGGTAAACCCATGGGCCAACATCCCATACCCATTACATAAACCCTAAAAGCCCAAAAAGCCCGCAAAAATGGGTGAGATCTTGCGATCTCCACTTCGCCTGGGCACTTCGTCTTTGACCAACCTGTCGAAGTCCCAAAAATGGTCAAACATGACCAATGTTTCCTCAAAAATTGGTCAAGGGCCAATAGGCCCCCAACACTCACCTGTGACTCGTCCTGAGTCACTCTGATCTGGGAAATACTGCTTCGAAGGCCTCAAACTTAGCTCGAGCTGCCTCGACTTGTTTCTTCGCTAAAGCCTCCTGCTCAACGAACTTCTGAATTACTTGCTTAGTGATAGGCCCTTCCAGGCGTTGTTCCACTGTTGCGATGACCTATTCCAACTGTGAGTCGTGTCCCTCAATTTCTTCAAAAAGCATGTCGGCTTCATCCTGCACCGACTGGAGTCTCTGTGTCACCTTCATAACTCTGCTCTAGATGGTAGTGACCTGTTGTTGAACTACGCACTGCTTCACCTCCTGGAGATGTGATTCCAATCCCCTCAACTCTGGGTCTTCTACAAGGAACTCATAGGTTTGTGCACTTCAGTCACTTAGTTGCTTACATTTTGAGGCCAACACCCTGATTCTTTCTATTGCACTCTTGGCAGTTTCTTCCCTCTGATCTCACACTTCTTGCAAAGTGCTCGGTACTGCTTGGATTTCTAGCTCTGCTACTCTTTCTTGAAGCTATTGAATGGCCTCAGCGAGCTTCCCCACTTGGCTCTCAGTTGTTTCTTCTTCCATCTATGCCAAGCCTGACACAGAGCAAAGTGATCTAGTCACTGCATCTCTGACCACAGCCTGCACTACAAGCAGTTGGTATTTCTCTTTTTGGATTTTCTCTTTGTCCTCTTTGAAATTCACCCAAAGGTCATATTTCTCTTGCTACGCAACTCGAAGTTTCTCTAAGGCCTCCTCCTTTTCTTGCTTCAAGGCCTCTATGGCCTGCTCCTTTTCATCTTGGACTCAACGAAGTCGAGTCTCTTTTGCATCTGCTAATCTGCGCAACTAGGTGGGCTCATCCCCCAATTCTACACTCTCTGTTGAAGATGGTGTAGTAGACACTGCACAACTTGATTGGATGGCTTAATGGATGTCTCTCAGTTCTTTGTCGATTCTGTCATACAATGTTTCTTTCTTCACTTCATGTCTCTACAGGATATCCTCTGAGGCATCTTCTACAACTGTGATGATGAGTTGGATATCGTCCACTGTGAGCACATTCTATGACTGAGGCTTATTGGCTCGAGTCTTCTTCTGCGCAGAGGGTTCCTGTGGAGAAACCTTCCTTTTCTTATACGTCTTGAACTTTGTAAGGGGATCCTTTGGCGGTGTCACTTCACCCTTTTCTTGCTTGTCTTCTTCCCCTTCCTCCTTTTGGTTTACTTCATTGCCTTCTCCTCCTGTAGGTGAGTTAGGCACAATTTCCTCCGATGCGCTATCCTCCTCCTCACTGTCCATGTCCTGCACTTTCTCCTTTTTCTTCTTTTTCTTTCCGCTACTCTGTCCATCACACTTAGTCCAGTTGACCAAAGGGCTTCTGATGATGTTGGGGTTGGAGATTTTTTCATCTTCAACTGGTATGAGGAATTCCGCTGGCTATTCCTTGGTTATCTCCTCCATGTCTTCATCAACCAATTTATAGTAAGACTGCATCTCCTCCTTACTTTCGTCCTTGTGCAAGGTGATGTAGATGAAGTGTTGGTATGCGTGAAACTTCTCTAGTGTCCTGTACGTATGCAAGGTGTCCGTGGTCATTCAAGGGAATGATTCAATGATGTGCTTGAGTTGTAGGTAGTAAGCTTGGAACACTGCATTTTATTACCATTGCTTCGCCATATCGCTTGTATACCACAAGGTGGTAAACCTCATAGCCAATGGTTCTGATGGCTCGACTTCCTGGAATGTCGCTCCCTCCATCATCTCATAAGCTACAAATGCAATGAGAATCAACAACCAACTGAAGTGAAATTCATATCCTTGGTCCTGCACTTTGTGACAATCCTTCTCCAACTCATTGGCGAGGTATCTCACCCAATTCATTTGCATCCATTCGACACACTTCCCTGCGAGGTTGACTACGAACCATGTGACTTGCGTAGGACAGTTATTTCTGATTAGCTTGCCAACAATCAACTAACAAGTAAGGCGCACTATGCCATCCTAGATGGAGGCTACCTTGTAGCCTCGCTTTCCATTCTCTACATTGTCATAGGCTTCCTTTATTCGCTGCACCAGGGAGTGATCTGACGTCTTCCCTGGGTAGAATTGGTGAGGGTCTAGTCCTTGCATGCTCAATCGAGTGATTAGGTGGATCAATGTTGTATCCACAATGATGCGTCTATCTATCCAGAGGTAACCTCCATGGTAGCACGACAAGAGGAGTTTAACACACGTGTTAACCTTGCTGTCTGTCAAAGTGGGGTATCTTCATCACGTTTAAGATCATCGATCTCACAATCTCCTTGATCCATGGATAGGGGAATATCTTGGGCTTCTTCCCAGTCGTTTTCTTCAGGTACCTATGTGGTGCGAGCATCACATAGTTCTTTTAGTCTCCAAGGTTAAAATCGTTGATCTTGAGCACTAGGATCAGTCCCAACTACGGCTCAATTGTGTGTATCCCTTTTGAGAGGTACACAATGATGAGCATATACTCGAAATCACATGGGACTCTGTGACAACTAACCACATCAGCCAAAGGAGGGATGTAGTCAGGAAAGACTGATGGGATCTGCTTCATTTTTGCCAGATCGTCGCGGTGCTTGATTCTTTTCTCAGCCGCGGTTCAGCTAGACCAACATGCAATTGAGGGGGATTCTTGCAATCTTCCATTCAACGATGCCTGAATTCCTACAGACGTGATTTTCTCAGCCATAAGGTCTATTAAGATCTCCTCCACAGACTTCTCTACTACGCTACGTTTTCTCGATATGCACACTCATGATCGAACAACTCGGGTAGGTGAACAGGTAAACAAGGCAATCAGATGGAAAATAAGGTCTAGACAACACAACACAGTATGTGATCAATTCTCTGTTAGTTCAATTATCTCAGTTTGAAAAAAGTGGTCCTGGTGCGGCATTTGATGGATTAAATAAACAACGTCGTAATGGATTCCTTCAATGGGTCGAAATGCCTTAATCAATACGAATCCATCCATTATGGCACGGTCTCAATAGTCCAATGTCGATATTTTTGGAAATAACCATGTTTCTAACCATTCCAGAGCATCATTCTAATGGTCAGGAAGCCTCCAACGGTCATGTAGCTTCACCGTGGCGAAGTGCCATTCTACGTGGTTCTACTATTCCAGCGAGGTTCAAGTTCTGTAAGCCTGCTTTCTGCGAAGTCTTCTTTGGAATTTCCTGCAGTTTTTCTAACTTTGCTTTCTTCTTAATCAACTTTCTTGCCTTCTTTCCTATGCTTTGAATTTTTGGATTCCTCTTTTCATTATTTTTCTTATCTTCTCTTAGCGTAGTAACTTCGCACTGTTGAGGGTCTTCCAAAGCTTTCAAGGGTAATACTTCTTCTCTTACTACTTTTGGGGTAGGTGCTCTTCTCTCCTGCATGGACAGGTTTTTCATTCCTTCATGCATTCTTTCAACTTCGACAGCTAAGTCTCTAGCCCTGAGTGGCTTCGACTTGTCCTCTTGTTCTTGTATTAGTCACTCTATTTTTCTAGCTATGAACTCCCTTAATTGTTTCTTTTTCTGTTCTGTGGCTTCCTCCTTTGCTTTTCTTCAAATTTGATCTTTCTCAATCTAGGTCTTTCCTAGAAAAAGTGCAAAAGGGGCATTGTTCTCAACAAACTTAATAACTTCAAATTCTTCTTCATTCGATGCTCCATGACCCATCATAGGTACATTAGTAACTCTTCCACATAGGGTTATCATCTTTCCTTTAAACAATCCTATCCTTCCCAATGCAGGAATCATAGCAGCCCTTCCCAAAATTTCCCAAGTGTTTTCTGGCATGATATTCACCTGTGTTTCCTCATCCAAGACACAGTCTATGTTGAAGTCTCCTATTCTTGTTTCTATGCATGGATTCTCTTTTAAAATCTTTGGTAAAATGATGTCTTTGTGATCATTTAGTGTTTCTTTCATATGTAATAACATAGTCTTGGATTCTTTCTGGTTTTCTAACATATCCTTAGTCCCTTGACCTTATTCATAGTGTTCTTGTCTCATGTTCATCTTTTCAACTTTAGCAATCATTTTAGGGAAATACAGAACCTCATGATCAACAACTTTACAACAAAGACAAATAGGACCTATACCAGGGCATTCCTTAGCAAGATGTCTCGATCTTTTGTAGTTATAACACAATGTCATATTCTCTTTCTTTTAAATGAACCCCAACCTTTCATGTACTGTGCATTGGGATCACAGTGATGGACCTGCAACCTGCAAAAATTCTTTCTAGGTTCCTGCATCCACTTATTAGTCCAAAAATTCTTTCTATTCATAGGAATAACATATCTTTCACTATCTCTATAAAATTTATTTAGACCAACTCTTTCTTCTAGTTGTGCCCTAGTTTTCAGACTAGGACAAAATTTTTCAAACATACCTAATTCATACCTTCGAAGAAAAACTTTCCACTTATCTTACCTTTACCAGAGCACAAAGCTTTAAGATCTTACCTCTTTTCTTCAAATCAGGCCTCTTTCTTAGCACAGATCTTCACAAGTCAAGTAGAATACTGCGCACTATAGCAACAGATCTACGCACGGTGATTTTTATTTTCTTCAGTTCCCACCAATCATAGTTAGCAAAGGGGCAGAACCAGGGTTCAATGCTTCAAAAACGCACCAGCAAAACCCTAACTACTGGCCCTTTCGACAACACCTGCGAAGCAGATGAAATCTCACCCAAGGTAGAGGAGGGGGGGGTTGTAGGAATCAGGTGTCTACAACCTAGCTGGGACACAGATCTGTGATTACAACACTTACATAGCACTTAGCCAATAACATGCATTAGTTCATAAATACATTCACATCGCAGATTAAAACCTAGATACAAAGTCAACACAAGATCTAACCCTTACAACCTCTTAGAACATAACATAAGCTCAGATATAATGTTCATTCACATCATAAATAACTAAGCATTCATAGATCTATCTATCATACATCAAGAACAATGCACCAAGAAAATAGATACATAAATAACATGAACAACATAGCACAAAGAACATTGACACAGGATATACGTGGTTCACCCTCTCCCTAGGGCTACGTCCATCAACACTTCTTCTTCTTTATTAGTCTCCTTAAATCTTCTTACAGGCACAGAGCCACAGAGCTCACTCCGCACTGGATAGGTGATTTGTGCACAATGCACTAGATCCACCTTCCTCAAAATCGGGTCATGGCACAAAGCCTTACACAGTCTGTGCACAAAGCCTCTTACAATCACTTGCACTTAGCTCTACAAGTCTTAACATACTCTAGTCATGCACTAAGCCCATGACCTCAAAACTGATGTCTACTTACATCGCCTAGCTACTTATTTATACATTACAAAAAGGTCCTAGACATGGGTAAACCCATGGGCCGACATCCCATACCTGTTACATAAACCCTAAAATCCCAAAAAGCCCGCAAAAATGGGTGAGATCCCACGATCTCCACTTTTCCTGGGTGCTCCATCTTCAACCAGCCTGTCGAAGTCCCAAAAATGGTCAAACACGACCAACATTTCCTCAAAACTTGGTTGAGGGCCAACAATGATCATGTTTTTTCCAGCCTGGTTTCCCAATTAGGGCAGGCCTCAGTTTTTTCCATTCACTGGGATAAACACTATTGATTTTATGCTTGTATCTTTTCTGTAATTTTAATAGAATAGCTCCATAATTCACAAAAAAATAATAATTATGAAATATTAAATTAATAAATTAGTATCTATAACAAGAAAACTTTTAAAGGAAATGAGTATGTTGAAATACTTTACATTTAAAGGAGATGAATATGTTTAAATATTTTACATTTGAATGCTAGAATGAAATTATATGAGAAAAAACAAGGTGACATAGCGTGGAAAGTGGTTAAATGAGCTTGGCTTGTATTGTCCAAGATTTATCAATTAGACTATCAAATTCATGTATTCTTCCAATGCCCCAATTTTTGGACATTGGTACCATTTTTTCATGCCAGTAAAGGATTTTGGCAATTAAGATGTATAATGCTAGTTTTGTTCTACTTCCCAAGACGCTACTAATAAGTAGCTGGGAATTGTTCCAAAACAAAAATTTACTAATAAGATTGGGAAGAGATTGTGTTCTATTTCTTATTTATGACAAGCTACAACTTAAGATTTGGTTTCACATTTTAAATTTTATCATATAGTAAGTTTACTATAATTTCTTGTTACTTAGTTGAAGAACATAGAATCTGGGCATGCATAGAATTGGTCTAGAATAGCATGTCATGCTTGTAGGCTATATGCTTCATGGTGAGCAAAGTTCTTGTTTTACACAAAAAAACATAGCTCAATCCGCAAGGAAAAATTAACCATCTAATAAAACGTATTAATGTTGAATGTAATTGTTCTATAGTTGTGAATCCTTAACACAATAGTTATGAATTTGTAACAAAAAATACATCTTGAAAGTTGAGATTAAATTTGACACTTACTTAGTAAGTCATATCCTAAGTGCACAAACTTAGTAACTTTAGTTCCATCAATAAGATTGGTCTTCTCTTAACTCTTTGTGCCATAAAGTACATTAATGTGTAAAACCCTAGATCATCGATGACCTCTCTCTTTTCTTTTTTCTCTTTCATCATGGTAGAGTGAGACTTTGAACCCCCCTCGAATTCAAAGCAGACATCAAAGAATTCAAGAAACTTGTGGGTTCTTTTGGGGAACTCTTCAGTTTGTCCTACCCATTCCTGATTTATGAAAAAATTGTAGCAGATTCCGGAAATCATTATTCCCCAAGTTGTCCCTCGCAGGAAAGCTATGAAATATGCATCCAAAGGTATTATTGGGAATTTCACATACCTCTTTCCCTCCCCTCGAAAAATCGATCTTTGGATTGTGTGGAATTGGCAACCTCTGATTCAAGGAATAATAAATCATTTTTCTTGTGGTAAGAGCTTCTATTTTTTTTTTTTGAGCTTAAAGAAGATTGAGATCTTATTTTTCACAGTGGGCCATATTTTTCTGGGTCACGAGGTTTATACCTGAATCGATGGACGTCGAATTTTGATTCAAAATGTGACATCCCAACATTAGTTCGTGTTTGTGTTTGTCTTCCCCATCTACCCTTTCATTATTGGGGAGATGAAGTTTTGAAGTGTATTGGGGATTCTCTAAGGAAACATATAGATAAATCTGAACCAAAACCTTCAATGTTTTCTTGTGTAATAATTTGTGTTGAAGTAAATATGGAGAAGGGCCTTCCCGAGGCCATCAAGCTATCTCTGGATGGTTGGTCACACCTCCTGTTGTTCCTGAGATTGATTCTAAGGCTCAAAGAATAATGTCAGGCATTAAAGGTTCTAAATGAAGTGTTTTTACAAGTGCTTTTTTCTACCTTCAGTTTTCTGAGAAATAATATTTAAATGAAATTAATGATAATATAGTATAGAGGTTGTATCTCATTATCTAATTCGCAATTATAGTGTCAAGTGATGTAGAAATTATTTACAAAACTGTTAAAACAAAGTCAAGTATAAATTACAGATAAGTCTCACCTTGTTTGCAGTAGAACAAGAGTAGAAGATGCACCCTTGAAAACAGATAAAAACGCAGTAATTCACACAGATCATAGGTCTTTTTTTAGTCACATTAATAACAGAGGAAAATAAGTTACTGAATGAACTTCAGATATATGATGAACACAGTAGATTTAATACTAAATTTTAATCATTCACTCTTCATGAACTACAAAAATAAATCGAAAGAAATGGAAACACAGAGGAAACACATAACTCAAATTGAACGAAACTTAGAATCTCTATCTACACTTGTATTGATATTCAAAATTTTTTTCTCTTTTACATTCGGAAAGAAGCAACCTCAAATAGATCTAAAACCTATCTATTTATACAAAAATTATCTCAACTAAAAACCGTTAGACTTCCTACAATATCTTCCTAAAAATAAAATACGATCCGAATGAAATAACAACATGCAGATAGTGTTGAGATGTGATGGCGCTTCATCTGTCCCTTCATTTGCTCACAGATGCGCTCGTTTTCCTTTGTTCTTTAAACTGGGTACACATGTTCATTAAGGCCACCACAATCATTTGACTTACTATCTTTGTCATTTGATCCCATTGCCATCTGTCCATTCGAATGTGTTCACTGGGATAAACAATTGTAGTTGAAGATGTTGAGGGGATAATTAGATAGGTTGCTCAACGTTGGATCGTTATGGGATGGCTAATGGTTACGGGGAAGATTAATTGTTCACAAATGGTATGATGTGGGGACAAATTTCCAATAAGGAGGTGGGATGAGTGGATGAAATAATGTGGGTGGTAGGGATATACAGGGTAAGTGGCGTGTAGAGTGTAATGGGTTGGAGGGTGAACGGTAGAGCGGGTGGAGGAAGTGGGCATTGTGTATGTTTTTTTTTTCTCCCAGCTATACTCACTTTTCTATGTTCATTGCATTGGGTGAACATGTCAATCAATGCTACCACGAATCTTGAAGGCTCAATCCTTTCATTCAATTAAAATGAGAACATTTTATTTTGTATTTGTGGCAACTTCTCCTGGATCTTGTTCACTTCTTGGACTGTGACCTGATATTGTGAACTTGGATTAACCAATAATTCATTGATTTTTAGTAAATCGATCTGGTTCATCTGTTGGATGGACAACTAAATATTTTCCTTGTTCTTCTTGGAGCTTTGTTGGTTCATTTCTATTTCAATCTACCCCAATGCCTCTAAGATATTATTTCCTTCAAATTCAATCAACTTTTTATTTATTGAAGATAATGCCTCCAAACAAGCCTCTTTTTCATATCTAGAAAGTTTCTTTCCTTCTTCCAGATTAGTTTCCCAAGATTTTAGGGCCATTTCTCCTTTTACTTGTTCAAAATGTGATAGAAGGGTAAGACCAGGGATATTAGCTCTCTACTTCCATATGATAACTTCCTAAAATTTAGATATGGCTGCACATGTCTCTTTTTTCTTCACATAAATGCTTTTTAGAGAAAGGTTTACTGCCTGATAGCATTTCTGAATAGCATCTACTTTTTGATAGCAGCTTCCATCTTCTCATTGATTTCTAATGCTTGTGTTTTGAAGGCAGTAATATCTATTGTTGTGTTCTCTATTAGGGTCAATTTGTCTTGCAACTACTCAATCAAATTGTCACGCTGAGTGATCAAACATTTGATGGTCTGTGAACTTTGGTAGAGAAACTCAAGGTTATCCTGGAACTTCTTCATTTGATGCTGATAACTAGCCCTGATTTGTTCAATGTCCTGGTTCATCGAGATTCTAACAATATGTTATGTACTATGTATCTTATTTTTCAATTTCTCTACCAAGAGGCATTTATGTTGCAATTGTTCGGTTAAATTGTCCAATGACCATTGATTGGCAGTGGAAAAATCCCTTAGTGAATCTGCAACTTCCTTTTCAAACTTAGGATCATCTTGGTCTTTCTCATCATACAACAATATTTTCCTTTTGGTGACTACTCCATCCTTTTGCTGAGATTCTCTTTTTACAATAGCCTTTCGTTTCTTGCTGAAAAATAAACTTGAGGGAGGCATCTCTTCAGGTAAGATAGGAGTAAGGTCACTTAAATAAATGAGTTTGGAACTAGAATTTCCAAAGCCGGTCTGTAAAGGGGTTAATGATGTAATATGAGAAATAATTGTTGTGGAATGTTCCTGTCTTGTTGTATTTGGGGTGCCAGCAGAAGTAGCTTGCGCTAAATGAGGAACAACTCGTTCAATATTCATGAAAGCTTCGAATCGAGCTAACACTTGTGGATCTTTTAGTTTTGACAATGATGTTTTTATTTCTTGAAACAAATTTTCTAGACTTTTTGGGACTTCTTCAACTGTGTGCTTAGTGGTGCAAATTGGATCAGATCCTGTGGGTTTATCTTCCTGTAAAGAAGGCAGGGGTTTTGACTCTCCTTGAAATATCCTCGATAGACTGTTTCATCTATGTTTTTGAAAGCTGAGGAAACCATCCTGTTGGTCGGGGGGCAGAGTCTAGAATATGATTTGAACTTCCTCATAAGATCTAACTCCCCTGAACATCTTGTCATAAGGAGAATTCTCATGGATGTATCGCTTCATGTTAAATTGAGCCAAATTATTTTCCATTATCTTATGTGGATCATGCTTCTTAAATTCGATGTCAACTAATTTGACATATTCCAGGGATGTGGCCTCAATTTTAGAATGACCAAAATCTAATAATGTGAACATACCAACTTGAATGGGAAAAGTTGGCCAAACTTTTTTCTAAGCTTCTTTCAACTCCTTATTGATACCTCCTGCTACTATTTGGTGTGCCAATTCTCTACATACCATCCTGTCAGGTAAAAACTATGGGAGGGAATGAGGAGGAATAGAACAACCAAATACTCTAATGTAGGAGAAATTTTCCTCAATGAACCAATCTGCAAGTTTTCCTAAATTCCCCATAATCTTTTCTGAAATCCTGGGTGGCAGGTGGCCATATATAGCTATGTGAATAGGTACCACTATGCTGTGATAGATTTCGTAAAAGAAATATTTGGCATTTTATTCCCATAATTTGGAGTGGTAGAAATGTATTGGCTTAGAACTGGCCGGGATCCAACTCCAGTTCATCAGGGGTAATGGGGTCATGAAACAAATGCAATCCATTTTATATGCTGACATGTAAAAAGGAGAAGGTTTCCCCTTTGATTTTGACAATTGATACTCAACAATTTCCTTGGACAAATTATCAGATAGCATTTTATCCCAATTGAAGGTATAACCCTCAACTATTTCATTCATTATGGCTACCCACTCAACTGATAAATGTGTAGGGTTATTCTTCCCAAACAGATGACAGAGCATCATGGCTATATATAACATATGAGCATGTAATGACATCGTGGCATACATACCATGAACGTTGGATCTGAATTTTTCCGAATGTCCCCACCAGGTCTTGATTATATCATGACCATTTCTACTGTATTGAGTATATTTAGGGGTAGGGGAAAGATTGTACATTACTTGTATATTCTCCAATCGGAAAGAGCCAATGACAGTCTGTTGGTGGTTATTGATGCTTCTGATTTGGATGTCGACATGTTCCAAAGCCCAACTTATCATATCATTGTAGGGTATAATTATGGGTCATGCAACGATCTTATGCATTTTTTACTGTGCTACAAATTTAATCTTGGCTGAGAAGGACTCTTCATTTTCCTCGACAGGGTGATCTGGACAATTAATAATCTCATTCTCTAAGATATCAAAAACCTGCTTCCAAGACTTAATGGCATCTGTAACTCATGGAGTTGTGTTTGATAGAACATTTGCATTTAGATTGGAATCATCACCTTATGCATCAAGCTTCTTTGCAGCTTTTCATGGTGCCATAATCCTCAAGGAAATAGAGTTAGCCTACCTATAACAAGAGAAGTATGTAAGCTCTACATTGAATAAAAAAATGTTAATTGCAAATGGTAAAATGATTTTGAAATTTGAAGGGCTTTATTAAAAAATTCTATCGATATTCGTATAGATCTACTAATGAAGAATTTATTAAAAACTTAATGTAATTTATTACCTGGTGATTCACAATATTTATTTGAAATCATTAACCTTAATCAATCATAAATGTCATTAATACTTTGACAGTTTTGCATTCAGAAGTTCTGGATGTGACAAGATGGAAATATCTCGAAGTCTGATCTTGTGGAGTGATTAATTAATACTCAATCATGATTAACCTAAGTTATAAATGTTTTATTAACCTTGTTGTCACTGAAATTTCGTCCGCACGTGGCGACAAAAACTCCACATCGTCAAAACAGGACTAGAGTCATTCATGGCACAGGATTAATTCCACAGCATAGCAAAAGGGTCAAAAACTATACAAAATGACCAAAAATTTGAAGGGCGCTTTACAACATCTGGGTGCATGCGCGTATGCGCGTAACAGAAATGTACAAAGCGCGCGTATGTGCACAAGGCATGGTTGTTGGGCGAAAAACCCGTGCACCTGCTAAATGACGCATTTATTGAAATTGGTCGGCCTCCCAACCACTAATGGATCAGCTCCTAAGTCGATTTGACACCAAATCCAAGCTCAATCCTCATGGTGGGCTGGTCAAAGACCTAATTGAGCCCTAAAGAGCCCCTTTTCACATTCAAAAGAGGTCACATAATAACCCAATGCTTGGCTATAAAAAGCCATGAATGACCACCATTTTCTCAAGGAATTCTTTGTATTGTTATGCTGCTGAGATTGCTNAGGACTCATTCTTTGGCAATACACATCACAAGTTGCATTTCATAGAGCTATTCACCCCTCACTTGAGTGAATAAGCTTGGAGTTCTTTCACCCACATTTTTCATCTTTTCATTGTAAGGAGAGCAAGCTTTGAGGGCCTCAAGAGCCTTCCATTGGAGAAAGAAGGGACCCAATTCCCCTTTCTTCTTTGTGCCTTTGGATTTCATCAATAGATCAACTTATGCATTGGTGATATTGGTCCATTTGTCTCTATTTTTCATTTTCTCATATGCTTTTAGTTTTTATTTGTTTTAGTTTAATTTTTGTTTATAACTTTGTTGTTTTTCTTTCTAACCTTTTACTTCACATCTGTCATGCCTAGCAGAGCCCAACTGGGCATGTAAGCACTCTTAATTTGCTCACCTAGTGACGAATTGGGTGCAAACAGATTGGCGACCGTACTGGGGAGAAGGTATCAATTCCTCCCTCATTTGGGTTCTTTTTTCTTTCCTT
>ML789750.1:488384-538563 GCA_009831015.1 Picea engelmannii
AAAAACTATACAAAATGACCAAAAATTTGAAGGGCGCTTTACAGCATCTGGGTGCACGCGCGTATGCACGTAACAGAAACGTACAAAGCGCGCGTATGTGCACAAGGCACGACTGTTGGGCGAAAAACCCGCGCACCTGCTAAACGGCGCATTTATTGAAATTGGTCGGCCTCCCAACCATTAATGGATCAGCTCCCAAGTCGATTTGACACCAAATCTGAGCTCAATCCTCATGGTGGATTGGTCAAAGACCTAATTGAGCCCTAAAGAGCCCCTTTTCACATTCAAAAGAGGTCACATAATAACCCAATGCTTGGCTATAAAAAACCATGAATGACCACCATTTTCTCAAGGAATTATTTGTATTGTTATGCTGCTGATATTGCTAAGGACTCATTCTTTGGCAATACACATCACAAGCTGCATTTCATAGAGCTATTCACCCCTCACTTGAGTGAATAAGCTTGGAGTTCTTTCACCCACATTTTTCATCTTTTCATTGTAAGGAGAGCAAGCTTTGAGGGCCTCAAGAGCCTTCCATTRGARAAAGAAGGGACCCAAKTCCCCTTTCTTCTTTGTGCCTTTGGATTTCATCAAYAKATCARMTTATRCATTGGTGATATTGGTCCATTTGTCTCTATTTTTCATTTTCTCATATGCTTTTAGTTTTTATTTGTTTTAGTTTAATTTTTGTTTATAACTTTGTTGTTTTTCTTTCTAACCTTTTACTTCACAACTGTCATGCCTAGAAGAGCCCAACTGGGCATGTAAGCACTCTTAATTTGCTCACCTAGTGACGAATTGGGTGCAAACAAACCCTTTTAAACAATTTCTACTTTTAGTAATTACTTTAGCTCGATGCTTTGATACTTCAGAGGTTTTTGAACTCGATCTTTGTTAAATATCCCAAAGGACGATCTCTCGAAGTGACGTGGCATAGATGACGTCATTCCTGATGAAGTGTTAAGAAAATAGAGGTGCCACGTGTCACTTGAAAACGTGTGAATCATCCATTGTAAATGTCAAAAATAAGTGCCACGTGTCAAACCGAGAGAAAGATTTAAAATACATGTGTCCCTTCGACACCTCCATAAGTCCTTTAGGAATTATCATGAGTGGCTATCTTAGGGACTTCATAGTTTTAGGGGTTTTTTTGTTTAGCTTTGTTGGAAAATCCAAAGCGTGGAGCTCCAAAGCAACTGTTAGAGTCTTTATTTTTAAAACTCAAGCATCTTCTAAACTTTGGAGATCATTAGGATCGTTCGATCAAATTAAGGTAAATCATCGACGATAGATATTGTAATCACCTTATTGATAAATAATAATCATTGGATTTATTTTAAGATTAAGAGACTTTCTAAGATTTTTTCTTTTTTTGGGTAAAATTTTTATTTCTAAGAGGAAAAATATAAAGTTCAAGGCTCAAAATTATACATGTTCCAACACCTCCAAAACTTGGAATATGAGCAACTTCCTTTAAAATGTAAGTCTTGCCATGAATATGGGCACTTTGCATGAAACTGCCCAAAAATAAAGCAAGACTAGGAGGTTGCATGAGAAGAACTAGAGGCAGGATGGCAACAGGTTAAAAATAACGCAAATATGGGGAAAAATAATGGGAAAGATCCCAGTTCAACAAACCCCAACTCAATCCCCAATGCATTGCAGAACAAGTCAGTCATGGAAAGCATAGTAAATGAAGGAACAAGGAAAGAAATCATAAACCATGTCGAGACTCGACTAGAAACAAAGAATCAATATGTTATTCTAGGATATTCAATGGGAAAAGAGGATGAGGAAAATATGGATCCAAATCCTAACAAAACAAGCATCACCCCCATGAAGTTTTCCTTCTAATATTTAGAAGGCAATGAAGGAGACTCAGGTGAAGAAGAAAATTTCCAAGAAGCCACCCAAGAAGTCATTTAAGAAATAAAATGACATGTTCTTGTAGAAAGGGTTCCCCCCAATGGATCATCTCAATAGGAAGTTGAGGAGGGATAAATACCATAGGAGAAAAAAAGGAAATCAATAAGGATATCACATAGAGATTCCAGAGAAGAAACTACCAATAAAGAAAAATCCTAGGGGAAGCAACATTCAATAGAAATGTATATGAGCAATATGGGACAAAAAGGAGGAAATAAGGGTCCAAATATTCCTGCCACCAGTGGGCGGGCCTTTGCAATCCATTGACAATGAAATTCCTCTCTTGGAATTGCATAGGCTTAGGAATCCCTAAGAGACCTCCTTAAACTTGAGAATTCTTCTATAATCCTCCTCCAGAAGACAAAAATGGAGGAATATACAACATTGTTAAGTGGGAAAAAATCTATGTGAAATGAAGAAGGAATAGTGAAAATTTCAGTAGGAGCATCAGGAGGAATTATGACTCTATGGGACCATCTCCAATAGGAACTAGAGGTATCATTCTATGCAAATCACTAAATTCTTACCGTTCCTCAGAAAAAAAATAAGAAAAAAATCTTAAGTTTTCTATTATATATATATATA
Organism: Picea engelmannii; assembly: GCA_009831015.1. Classification (NCBI taxonomy): domain Eukaryota; kingdom Viridiplantae; phylum Streptophyta; class Pinopsida; order Pinales; family Pinaceae; genus Picea; species Picea engelmannii. Next base: position 490,899 of record ML789750.1, read on the forward strand.
TATATGAATGTTGGAGTTCCTTGTCTGTTGCCAAGAAAATTATCGACAAAATGTTTGTTATTATAGCAGGTGACTTGAACACCAATCTTCATAACTCAGAAAAAAGAGGTGGGAGTTGCGTTCACGATCCCATGCAAGAAAAGTTGGAATATCTAATCTTGGATTGGGATATTCAAGACATAAAACCAAATAAAGGAAAATTCACTTGGACCAACAAGTAGTCTAGACTTGGCCATATTGTTGCTCGTTTAGATCATTTTTAAATCCACAATGACCTTCTTCTTCCTCCTTATTCTATATCCTCAAGCATCCTTCACTTTCCACTTTTTGATCAGAAACCAATCACCTAATCCCTTTCCCCTCCTCAAAACTTTGGTCCCGTACCCTTTCGTTTTAATCCCCTTTGGCTAGATTCTGATTCTTTCATCTCCTTTGTTAAGAAGGTTTGGTCCTCCCCCATTCAGGGCTCTCCGAATTTTGTTTGGGAAAGAAAATTACAATCGGTGAAATGGATATGAAAGAATGGGAAAAGGATTCTTATATCCCTCACTCTCTGGAAAGAGTTGCTCACATTTCAGAGTTAGAAATAATTCAAATTGAGTTGGAAAATCAGGAAGTTACGAAATCCTCCCTTAAAAAGGAAAACAAAGCCTATCAAAATCTTCACTCAACATTACGAAAAGAAGAATAACAATGGAGGTTGAAATATCCCAGCTTCTCACTTCAAGAAGGATATTCAAATACATATTTCCTCCAAAAACAAGCACAACAAAGAAAACGGAAAAATTTTGTCTCAAAAATACAATGAGAGAATGGGCAGGTGCTTGAAAACTTCGATCAAATAAAGAATGTGATAGCTCATCATTTTGAGAACCTATACACCCAAGATCACATAAAGGGAGAAGAGATCAATGAGTAGGCTATTCTAGAGCATATTCTACATTGCATATCAGAATAGGAAAATGATTCCCTCATAAAAGAAATAAGTGAAAAATAAATATCCCAAGCCTTATGGGGACTTGAATAGGATAAAATCACGTGATCCGATGGCTTCTATGCCCGGGTTTTTAAATAATTCTAGGATACAATCAAATATGATATGAAACATATTCTCAATTATACCCTAAAGAAAAATAAAGTGGGTGGACCAACCAATTCGACTTTCTTGGCCCTCATTCCCCAAGAAACCAACCCCTCTAACTTCTCCAAATTCAGACCAATCTCCCTTTGCAACATTGCATACAAAATCCTGACTAATTTCATCACCAATCACATTAAACCACTTCTCCCCAAGATCATCTTAGAAAAGCAGGGAAGTTTCATGGAGAACAAACAAATCATAGACAATATTATTTTGTTCCAAGAAGCCATCCACTCAAGAAGGATTAGTAAGGATAAAGGCATGTTAATAAAACTAGACATGGAAAATGCCTTTGATCAAGTTAAGGAATCCTTCATTTTCTCGGTACTCCGTATATTTTGGTTTTCAGAAAAATTTATAGAATGGATTTGAGCCTGCATAGGCTCCCCTTGGATTTCCCTAGTGATAAATGGAAATCCCACTCAATTCTTCAAATCAAGTAGAGGTCTTAGGCAAGGTTTCCCCCTTTCTCCATCTCTATATATCTTAATGGCCAAATCACTCAACCAAAAATTAGAAGCAAAACATAGAAATGGGCATCTCCCTGGCATTCAAATTGCTTGTAGAGTGAAGGATATTAATCACTCCCAATTTGTAGACGACACTCTTCTCGTAGGGGAGAATTTTGCAATCATAGCAAGGAGATTCAAAAAAATTCTAGATGATTTATTAGTTGCCTCGTGGGGGGCATTAATAGCAGCAAGAGAAAAATATCTGGCTAGAATATAACATGAGATATTCAAGTCATTATCTATAGAGTCTTTGGGTTCCCAATGGTTATTAACTAGTCCTATTTTAAATATCTAGGAATGTCAATATTTCTCAAATCCTCTACTTCCCAGGCATGGCATGAAGTCCCCAGTAAAATGGAAACCCACATTTAGAGTTGGGGAGCCTGATGGTTAAACCTAATAGGTAAAATTGTTCTCTTAAAATATGTTCTTTCTGCACTAACTATTTTCCAATGTGCAGCCCTATTGGCACCAAAAAGAGTTCTAGACAATATTTCCATGAACCTTAGAATTTTTCTATGGGCAGGAGGCAAAAAAAACATGAAGAAGTTCCATTTAATAAACTGGCACACATTGTGCCAACTTATCTATAAAGGTGGTTTATCCATTAGAAATCCAATACTCATGAATGAAGCATTGGGGGATAAATTAGCATGGTGATTGGTTATAGGATCAACAAACTAGTGGAATCTTGCACTCATATCAAAATATCTAATCCCTCATAGATTTTGCAGCCTTGACACCCCTCTTTCCAATTTGAAAGGATCCTCCATCTCGAAAATTTTCAAAGTTGTAACACCTCTCATTCAATATAAGTTATCTTGGGCCCAAGGGAATGGTGAATCCACCAATATCTGGAATGATAAAATAATGGGCCAATTACCTCTGGGATAAGTTGAAGAACTAACCCCTGTTAAAACTTGGAGCATTAGCAAATGCCTCACCAAGCTAGATGACATATCTCTCTAGGTAGAAAATGGGAAGTGGATGGGTTGGAGGAGTCTTTCCCCACTAGGAAACCTATTATATTTGCTTCCCAATATGTACAATCTCCTTGCAGGCTACACTTCTATAGAAGCTCAAATAAAATATACTTGTAGCTAGGGGTATATTGAGTACTCTGTTAAACAAGGATTTCAACACTTGGTAGTGGGTCTACCAAGGCCTCCCCATTCTAAGCTCTGGTCCTTCATTTGGCTTGAACCCTCTCTTCCAAAAATAAATGATTTCTACTGGGTCTTGGTTCAAGGAAAACTTCTTACAATAGAAAACCTCAAAAAAAGGGGAATTGTTGGACCATGTTGGTGTGCATTATGCAAATCTGTAGCGAAATCATCCCAACATATTTTCTTTGATTTTTCTCTTTCAAAACAAATATGGAATCAAATATATTATTCACTTCTCCCTCACTACGACCCTCCTTCAACTTGTAATGACATGTTCATATGTTGGAAACAAAGATATGCTGTCAACTTCACTAAAAAACCTCTCCTAGCGAGTTTGTGGAAAGTGATCCCTAAATTTATATGCTGGGAGATTTGGTTAACAAGAAACAAGACCATTTTCCAAAACAATATTCTCTCGCCTTCGAAAGATCTTTCAACAGCCTGTAGCCTTTTACCTGAAACCTTCTATGTAAAATCAAGAGAGTCAATATCTCTTTCAATTTGATGAAGTAGAAAAAGTATGGGTCACACACATTCTTAGTGCTTGATTCTTTCATCTTTCTCCATCGCCTTCACCCCCACCTCCTAGGCATCTCTAACATCTTATATTTTCTGATAAGGAATTTTTCCAATGGCAGCGGTATCAAGCATTGATAATTTAATTCTTTGATGGGGCTTTAGAAGAGAATCCAGGGGCGACAGGTGCAGGGGGAGTCATCCTTGACTCCAAAGGAAATCAAATTATTGAATACTCTTGGGGGTTGGGGAAAAACACAAAAAACCAAGAATAAGTCCTTGTGGTGTATATGGGAATGTTACTAATCCAAGTAGAGAAATCAACTCGAGTCTTTGTCATTGGTGACTAGATAATATGATCATTAAGGGGCTACGAAGGCTGAGTAAAAATTCTCACTCTAACCATAAGTATATCTACCAAAGAATCATGAGCATAGAGAAAAAATTTAAAACAACAGACTATTATCATATCTACAGAAGGAAAAATGGGAAGGCTGACAGTCTTGCTAAAGTGGAAAAACAACTATCACATGGAACTATTAGAATCAATGGGTAACTTTCGTCAATACACCTCCCATAATCCAAGGATGCAATTATGCAAAACAAATTTAAGTACCATTAGAAAATGTTGAATCAGAGCATTGATTTTAGAAATCAAGGATTAGGAGGGGATGCGACCCCACCTCCCATCCCCATTAATATTAATCACGTTATCAAGGCACATGATGCACCAAGAGTCCCCCCCCCCCATACCTGTGACACGATCCCTCACCACTCATCACCACATGCTAAACTATCCCCACGTTAATGTATTTAACTCAACCACAAATGAATTGATGACTCCATATGGGATTATGTCTTTTCTCTTGGTCCAAATCTCTAGGGTCATTTCCCTCGGTTACTTTGGTGTCTCAACTCACACAGGGGGTGCATGACAATCCCAACCTCCTACAATGAATTACCTTTGTGCCCCATCATTGTTGTGTAGGGAACAATCCTCTCACATTTGGGTTCTTCTAGCCATTCCAAATTGGGAATATAAACAATGTAGCAACAAGATTACAAACGACAATTGGGAAACTCAGGAATATCATGTAAGTTTCTACTTCACTAGTTTTAGTCAACAATTTCTCTTCTGAATTTGTTATGTTTGCTCCAAAACCATTGCAGACATGTGGCGCCATAGTAATCTCTCTTGCCACTGTATTAATTGCAAGGTGGACAAATTGCAAGAACAAATGCAGAAACAACAAAATGAAATGGAGTCTCTTCAAGTCTCGAATGCTTAGCTTGCTCATCAATTACAGGAGCAGGAGGAAAAAAGGAATGATGAGCTAGCCATAGTCTTGCACACAATTAAACAACACTCAACACAGATCAGTTCTCCTAGCAGAAATGACTAGCACAACCTTCCATTATACATTATTAATATTATACATAATTAATATTATACATTATTATTAATATTAATAATGGAATTTGTCATTAGTTACATTATTATTAATATTATAGGTCTCCATAGAAAAATTATGGAATTACACTTTTTCACTCTACTAGGGTTTTGATGTGCAACAAGAACTAAGGTTCACAGTAACCTCGCAAGTTCTGGTATCACATGAGTAGCAAGCATTGAGGGTGTGTTGGCCTAGCCATCGCCATGAAGTTGACTAGTGAGGGGGCAGGAACCCCCTCCTACTGAAATGTTGTAGCAAATGGATATGGTCACAAGGGAATGGGATCAAGTGGATTGTGACATACCTTTGATCTAAATCTGCCATTGCAAGGGCATAATGCCTATGCAAAATCCAACCAGGGTTAATCAATGGAAACCAACCCTAAACCATCCCATCCAAAGGTGGCTAGGGCTTGGGAGCTTGGGAAATTCCTTCTGCAAGCCCCGTCAACACATAGGTATGTGGTAAGATCAGAGAGAGTGGGAGAGAACAAACAATACATGCAAGATCATGCCCTCATCGACAGATTTCTAGGGTTGTGGCCCTCAAAGAGAGATTTGATTAGATGGATGAAATCCCATTGGAAGCCAAAGGGCCACTTCGACCTTTAGTTGGGCTCTTAGGGTTTTTTCACCATGATCTTCCATAACCTGGAGGATCGGGATTGAGTATTTGAAAATGGGCCTTATTTTCTCAATTCAAACAGGATTTATTTGAGATTTTGGATTGAGCGTTTTAGCCTAAAAAATAAGGACTTTACTCATGCTCTAGTATGGATCCGACTCTACTCACTCCCTTAGGATTTTTGGCTGGAAGAGATCCCACAAGGAATAAAAAATGCACTGGGAATTTTTTTCAAAGTGGTTGAGGTTACTAGACAAGGGAGTTATACCTCCTATTCAAGAATATGTGTTTACATGAACATCTCTAAATCCCTCCCTAATTCCATATGTCTAGAGCACCAAGCTAATGACTAGATCTAAATGATTGACTATGAGCACATCCCTTTCCGCTGTCGTAAATTCCATGAGCACGATCATCTTTTCAGGGACTACAATCTCAATGTTCCACCAAAGTCAGAGAAAGTGATGCAAGAGAAATCCAAGGGTGGTTTCACACAAGTGAAAGGGAAAGGAAAGAAAGGACCCAAGAATCCATTAGCCAATCTGATCAAGGCTCCCTCCACCACCAACTTCTTCAATATTCTGAATCAAATCTTTGAAAATCAAGAGATGGAAGGGGTCTATCCAAATCCTCCCAATGGAAGAGAAGCTAAGACGAAGCATCTAAAATAGGCCCCAATCATTGAGTAAATTGTTCCTACCTGAAATTTAGTCCCTATAGTGGAAGAGCAAGCAAGGGAAGAAGGAGGTGACATGGAGATCAAACTAGACGAGAGAGATCTAGTAGGAATAAACTTGGTGAGCCTTGAGGAGGCCTACTGAAAAAATGAACTGCTTTCCCTCCCTCATGAACAAATTCAAAAGGTGCACAAGGTTTATATTGAATTCACCATTGGTGAAACTTTCAGATCTGGAGTGGTGTTGGGAATCCAAAAATATCCCTTAAAAGATTCCCGTAATATGTCAAGAGCGGAGAAAAGATGAGGACGAAAATCAACCCAACAATTAATCCAAGATGTGGGTAGTTACATGGTAAACTAAGGTCAAATCCAAATCATCACTAAGATTTTTCATCCCATCCCCTCCCAACCTTCCTTATGAATATCATTTCATGGAACATTTGGGACCTTAATAGAAGGAGTAACAACGTCTCCTCCAAAATCATATCATGGAAAAAAATCCATATGTTGTATTGCTCCAAGAGATGAAGTGTGTAGGTGCTTAAGCTAATTCAATCCTAGCTAGATATTAGAGGCAAAGGCAGTATGTCAATACTAATTTGAGAGGTCCAGTGGTTGGTTTATCCATTCTATGGAACCTAAGAACAGTTATCCTTGAAAACGTTTTCTCAACCAAATGGACCATTATGACAAGCTATAGAGCCATTGGCTCCGACAAGGAGGGATTTCTTACCAATGTCTATAGGCCACATTTGCCACTCGAAAACACCTTCTTTTTAAAGAATCTGGAGGGTCTCAAGGAAATCACTCAAGACAAAATATGGATTTTGGGAGTAGACTTCAACATCATTCTCTCCCTTGAAGAAAAGCGAGAAGGCATTCAACGATTGGATGGTGACAGTGAAGGCTTCAAAAACCTCATTGGTACTCTTCCTCATGTGGATCTTGAGAATATCAATGGATATTTCACATGGACTAATCAATGATCTGGTTCCAAGCATGTGGATTGCAGGTTATATGGCCTTCTCATGGAATCCAACATTCTTCCTTTGGCTAGTTCTGATCACTAGCCAATCCAGTTATGACTAGATTTGGTGAGCTCCTTGCGTGGAAATCCATTCAGATTTGATAAATTCTATTTGAATCACCTTGATTTATAGGAAAATTTTCAACAATGGTGAGAGGTAGCAACCATTCCCCATGGAACACTAATGTATTGCTTCCAACAAAAGTTCAAGAATTTCAAGCAACATCTCAAAAATTGGAACAACAACGTCTTTGGGAATATATTCCAAGTTCAAAAAAATATGGAGTAGAAAACGAAGGAAATACAATAGAAAATCATAGCTCAGGGTAGCACGAATCACCTAAAAGAAGAAGAGGTGCATATCAAACAATATTTGGAAGAAATATATGCTCAAGAAGTGACCCTCTGGAGGAAAAAATCCAGGGTTCAATGGCTTAAAGAAGGTGAAAAGAATTCCAAAATTTTCCATCGTAGAAACATTAATCACATCACTAGGCTTGACAACGCAAAGGGGAAACCAACCATGGATCACACACATATTGAGTAGGTATTGGTCAATTACTACCAGGACCTTCTCTCGAAACCTTGTCCAAACAAATCTGCAGCTATTGGAAAATTCACTCAGCACATTCCCTCCTTGATCTCGGAAAAAACATAATGCAACTCTACTCAGACCAGTAACTCTGGAGGAGGTATATCAGGAAAGCAAGGACATGTCCATGGAAAAATCCCTAGGGTCGGATGGATTCACCATAGATTTTTCCATCACTATCGGAACTTGGTTTGGGAGGAGGTATGGTAGTTGATAGAGGATTCTCAGAACTCTCTTGGTTTGTTTCCAATGCTCAATGCCACCTTCCTCACTTTAATCCCCAAGGAAGAATGTGTCTAATATCCAAAGTAATTTTGTGCCATTGCGTTGTGCAATGTCATCTACAAGCTCATTACAAAGGTAATTTCTCTTTAGTTCAAACCCCTTCTTTCTTTCATTATTTCTCATGAACAATCAAGATATGTGGAAAGGTGTCAGATCATGGATAGTGTTATCCTCTCTCACGAGGTTATTCACTCCCCAAAATCTTTTGGCACTCTTGGTATGCTCATTAAGCTAGATATATCAAAATATTTTTAACAAACTAAGATGGCAATATATGTGTTCCTTCTCCTTGCCTTTGAATTCAACGAAGCTTGGGTTAGTTGGGTCATGAAACTCACTTCTTTAGCCTTCTTTTCCATTATGATCAATTGTGGTCCTTCCAAACCATTTTCCCCCTCCAGAGGGATCTATCAAGGGGACCCTCTCTCCCCCTTTATTTTTTTGATTATGGCATAATGTGTCAGCCGATATATCTAAGCCGCTATAGAGGATGTCTCTATCAAGGGCCTACCCTTGCATGTACTGCGACCCCCCTATCTCGCACAACCAATTTTTTAAAGATACAATGTTGATGGGATCCCCTACTACTAGAGAATCCCACTGAATCCTCAATGTCCCTAATGACTTTAGTGAGTTTTAAGGAACCTCCATTAATATCGATAAATCATAGATATTCCTTTTTAATACCCTTCGATCCATTCAAACCCTCATCTCTTGCATCATCAAATATATTGGAATTATCTTCATGGATAATTCTCTCTGAAATAGTTCTTGGGAAGGTCTGATCACCTCCATTAACAAGCATCTCAACTCCTGGACCTTCTGCTCCTTAAATATTTCTAGTCGAATGGTTCTTCTAAAATCCTTTTTGCAATCCATCTTGGTCTACTTCTTATAATCTTTGGAGACCCCTAAATTAGTGCTTAAAACCAAATCAAACATCCAAAGGAAATTCCTATGGAAACAAAATAAGGAAGGGAGAAAATGGGCGCTAGTCAATTGGGGGGACCTATGAAAACCAAAATAGGCAAGTGACTTAGGCTTCAAAGATCCTTCCTTTCTCAACTAGGTCATGGGAACCAAAATCTGGTGGAGATGGCTAAAAAAACCAAGGGATATTTAGGCTAAGTTGCGGTGACGCAAATACACCCTAGATATAGAGGAGGCACATCTAATAAGGTGGAATGAACATCAAAATGGATCTATGATATGGAATGTATCTTGCCAAAACCTCTCCCTAGTTCAGGAGCATGCTTTTTGGGAAATCAGGGATGGAAGGGATGCTCTTTTTTTATGGATTTATGATAGCAAATGCAACCATTGCAACACACAAGCTCACTCTTTATGGTGGGACTAGAAAACCACCCACACATATCTCAAAGTTCCTAAGGGGTTGGACGTTGGACTTTGACAAGACAAAACAATGCTTTGAAGAATCTGGATAAAGAAAAGGCCAGACATTCTCATATGGGGACACTACTCGAAAGGAGTCTTCTCTATAAAAGGAAGCCTATAGATTGAAATCCCAATTTCACCTATTACCTAGGGACAACATTTGGAATAACATTTGGTAAGCCAATCTTTGGCCTGAGGTAAGCACATTTTTATGGTTAGTTGCACACAAACACATCTTAACTTGGGACAACCTCAGAAAGAAGGGTTTCATTGGGTCATTGGTTTATCCCCTATGCCTACAACATGAGGAAACCATGTAGCATATGATCAATCAATGTCAATTTATCTTCGACAATTGGGATCAAGCAACTCAAACAATGTGCACCTATGACTGCCACCTGGGTAGAATTACTAAAATTATTGACAGTTGTAGACCTTCAACTTTTAAGAACCCAATATTAAACCAAATTTGGAAGTTGTTGTTGGGATTTCTCCTGTGGAAAATATGGCAAGAGAGGAACTAAAGGATCTTCCTCTCAAATCAACTGTCTTGGCAAGGAATTTGGACAAAAATTCAAGAAAATATACTGGAAATAGTTCAACAGAAAAAATGGTCGACAGATGACTTGTCTTGTGATTTGAATGAAAATCCCATCTTACTCAAATGGGATCTCTTCCTATCCCTAGATCTCGACCCGACTCTCAATTTCCCTTCCTCTATCAATGGTCCTGAATTTTGGAAGCACCCCCCAGGCTTCCTCAACCTTAACTTCAATGGAGCTTCCAAATGCAACCTTGGACCAACCGGTTTGGTGTCGTCTTCCACAATGATCAAGGTCAAATTCATCATATTTTAGCAGACAATCTTCATCATGAATTGAATAATGTTGTTGAGATTTGGGAACTTATTTAGGTTATTCAAGCTGCCACTCATCTTGGATTTCAACAGCTCAATGTGGAAGGAGATTCTCAAGTAATTCTAGTCATGCTCTAGCAACTTTTAATGGATCGGACCCTGCCAAGTTCTCCCCTAGCTAGCGAATTTTAAGCAACCTTGAATTATTGAAAAAAATTGTTGCTTCCTCACTTAGTTCCCATCCCCTCTCATGTCCGCTGAGAATCCAATAAGATTGTTGATAAGCTTGCCAATGCTGAGGTGAATTGTTGGGAGAAAAAAATCTAGATTGTGGAGGCAACCAAAGACCTGAGCACGCTATGCTCCTAGAAAGAAAGGAAATGGCTTTGTAAGAAGACATATCCCTGGATGGAGTGATATTTCCACACACATGACCATGCACTTGGAGGAATATTTTTTGCCACATGGCGATCTGCAATCCCATAGGGATAGATGGACAAAGCCTCCCATTTCTTCAAAGACTCGATCATAAATCCCATTCATTCCTCTATGCGTGAGAGAAGGGATGGTGCTATGGTATTTGGTACAGTCGATGGGATGGGAATTTATAGCTCGCTCACTCCAATAGTAAATATGCCTAACCTACAAAGGAGGGAAAGTTGGAATGAGATGACAACAATGCAATCTGATGGGAGGTTTTATATTGCTAGCCTAGACCTGGTAGTCTTTCCCAACAAGGTTTTCTTGTATATGGTGGTGAAAACGTTGGCTCCCCTTTCCCGAGTTGTTGGAATTCACTCCATCCAAATGCCACACATTTGGGAATGGGGCAGAGTGCACAAGGGAAGAGGATATCATAGGAGAATGTTTATATACTGTTATATATGTCTAGGAGAATTGTAGAATATTTTCAATTTTTTGCCCCTCTAGTGTACCTCATCATTTTAACTAAACTTGGGATTGGGATGGTTTCCTTTGTTGGCCACCCAAACCTAAGGAACCTTGATTGCAATCTATCTGTAATCTATTGTTGGTGACCCAAACCTAAGAAAACTTGAACGCAATCCTATCTGTAATCTATCTAGTTCTTAAAAAGTAATACAAAATTTTAACTTACAAAAAAATTATTATACGTCTCCATCCCATCAATTTATTACCATTTTTATTTGCACCTAGGGACTTTAAAGTTTGCATTTATTTGTTCCATATAAGTGACATTTAATTACCTAGAAATAGTGTTGTCTATTTATAAAAGCATCTATGCAAGCAAAAAAAAACTATATATATGTTTTTTTTAGTCTAACCATTTGCATTCAAAATTGTGCAATTGTGTATCTTAAATATTGCTTTTAAAGAAGTTTTTAGTGTATGCTTTCTTATTATCTACCAAAAATACACTACTGTAAATGTATGACAACACAACATAACGTCATCCAAATAGCATACTTTGGTTCCAAAATGGTGTAATAGCATACTTTGGTTCCAAAATGGGAGTGTATTAGTGGTATTTGGAAGTTTAGTAGTGAAATTATCACACTTTCAACCAGTGCTAATAATGTATACAATCAATATAAAAAGTGTTTATCATATGCGTTCTTATCATCTAAAAAATGTATACAATCAATATAAAAAATGTTTATCATATGCGTTCTTATCATCTAAAAAAACATGATAATGCAAATGATGTTTGATAGCACAATGGCATCCAAATAGTAAGTACATTAGATCCAAAATGAGAGTGGATTAATTTTTTACCATGTTTTTGTCTCCAAGACCTATATAGTCCAAGATATTATGTCACAAAAATATATTCTCCTACATAAAATATCCTATATTTACTATGATTCTTTACATATTTTACCATACATTTTGTTGAGCGTGATGTCTCTATCGTATATTTATGTATTCAACAATTATGATGTATTTTTATCATTGAGGGTTAAAACTTAATTAGAGCGTATCATTTGTTATTTTTAGGAATTTTTGACATATTTTTATTAGAATTTCGACAAGTATGTTATATCTAATTATAATTTTATTAATTAATAATTGTAATTTAAAAAAAATTAAAGTCTTTGAATTGACTTAAATTATTTAACCATGTATCTTTTAAAAATTGTAAAACTTTGAATTACTATATTTAAAAAAAATAAACACTTTAATTAATGTTTGAAAAACACCACCTTTCTCTACATCGTTTTATTTAAGAATCTTTGATCATTTTAACACATTTTTCAACCTTTTTTAATATTGATTTTTTAATATTGATCTTTTCTTTACATGTATAATGATGATGATGGTGGTTATTAACATCCACTTTGATTAATATTGGTTTATTGGACCTAAAAAAAGGTAAGGAATTACTTGGTTTGCTTTAGAATTTATTTATGTGCTCGAAAAGCTTTCAAAGAAGTATTCTTAAGTCAAGATAATTTTGATGAGTTAAAATGTTAGAAAGGTCGGTATTGTATCAAGTATTTTGAAATTGAGATCTAACGTGGGTGTATAGAGGTTAATCTAAAAGAAAGTGTTTTTCATATTCAACCCTATTAGTGTCACAAAGATAAAAAATTATTTTGATGCATGACGTTTTAGGAATTGTCTAACACCCTATTTCACTATGGATCTTGTGAGAGTTTGTTCTTATTTCAACGATGTTGGTTTTCTTCTTTATGCCAGTGAAAATAGAGATGTATTTTTTATATAGGGTTGATTACCTTCTTGTAGTATCTTAATTTTCTCTTATCCTCTAATTCTTTATCGCAATACAATTTCTTCTTAAATTTAGATGTAATAATATTTTTAATATTATCATTATTATGCAAAGTGACCTTTTCTTGATACCCTGGAGATTTAACCAAGACTTGACAATTTTATGTCAACCTTGCTTTAACTGTAGGTGGTTTTTACTGGAATTTGAAGAAACCTTAGGAAGCCTCTTGTCTTCCATTTTGTTTAACTCATTCTTATACATTAATTACTTAGACATATCCATACTCTCAATGGGGGAAGACTTGCTTCAATGAATAACATAGGATAGGGTGAATTTCTTTTAATTTTAAGATCATAAGTTACAAAAAACTTTTGGATCTATTCTGTATTTCTCCATGATTATCTAGAGATGATGCAACCCCAAACTTCATAACCATATAAGATAACAGGAGTGTTGAGAACCTTAACGACTTATCCCAAAGCTAAAGATCCATTGATTTGCACTTGTTTTCAAGTCTATAATAATATTTCCACCATCCATTTATCATTTTCTCAATGTTATAGTTCTAGTTAAGCTTGTGATGAAGATTGATTATGAGATATTTGTATGGAGTCACTTCCTCCAAGATATTATTGTCATACATGAAATTAGCGTAAGTGATATTTTTGGATTTGATTATCGTAACTTTTGCTTTGTCAGTGTTAACAATCATATCCATACTAGAACAAAAATATTTGAGAATATTTAGTTTGTTATCAATACCATAGGGACTCATTGCCATAAGAATGATATTGTCAACATAAATAAGAACAATGATGACTATTTTAGCTAAAGACATGTCGACACATCGCTTCTTCCAAACAACCATGTAACTTGTTGATGTATATGCCAAAAAGGGTAAGGGACATGGGACAACCTTGCTTGACTCCTATATTAAAATTAATTTATTTCAATGAACCCTCAATGTTCCTAAACTTGGAAGTAAAATTTCCGTACAACCTTAAATCACAACAATTCTCAACTTGGAAGGAACTTTTATATCTTCTAATCTATTCTAAAGGTTAGTTTTGGGAATTGTGTCAAATTATTTTCTAAATTTAATGAAACAACATAAGAGATTGGTTTTATTATTGTGACACTCTTCCACAACAATCCTAAGCATAACAAGGTGGTCTATAATTAAATGATAACTCATAAATCTAATTTTTCCTTTAGCTCTTTTTCTGTGGCTTTCTACTCGTGATGTAATGTACCTAAAGAGAATAATATGGGGTACATAGGGAGGTAACCAAGTGGATAATGAATGTAATGTGGCTATAAAAATGGAATAGACCCACTTTGTAATTAAAAGGAAAGAATATAATAATAAGGGGTAGTTGGCATAAGACCCCATGAATACTCATGAGAAAGTATAAATAAACATGATTATCATTGTATTGGAGATGTGTTGAATTGTATTATCTTGTAGAAAACATGGCTTCTGAAATGATTCCTTCCATAAGGAGTATTTGATGGTGTTATCCTACATTTAAGGTTCTTCTCTCTATATTCTTGTGTTGTCTATGGTGATTGTATTTGTATATTTGGAGTTGAAGGGTTTATTTCTAAAGTTAAGGGCTATATTCTCTCTTATATATTTTAAGTTTTACTACAAGTGGTATCATAGCTATTTCTTGGGCATGAAGTAGGAATGTTTTTTTCTCTTTTTGCAATTTTTTGATGGAAAAAGGAGGATGACATCATTTATATAAATATGTAAAATGTTTTGTACAACATTTGAAGAAACCAACCATGGATATAAATTCAGCTAAAAAAAATACTCAATTAAAAAGAATCTCCAAAACAGAGTCCGGGAAGTGGAGATATCGTTGATTCAAAACCAACATTTTTTAGGTTTTTTTCCAGTGACTACCATGAATTTCATAGATTGGATATATTTTGAAAAAGTGCACAGATTTCAGTCAAGCCATTGTTATTGGATCTAGAGAAGTTGTGGTATTTCATAAGTGGGGTCATAATAGCCAATATGAGAAGTATAATAGAAGTTGTGATCATTTTACATTTTTAGCCTCAAACCTTAACTACATAAAGGAGCTCCATTGAAAAGTAAGTGATTTTTTTGTTAAACCCTATTTATTGTTTGGGTTTTCACAAGAAATTTGTATTTTATAGGAAAATTTTATGGTCCTAGTATTGAAGAATACATAAAATGGACAAAACCTAAATATTCAATAAGTTGGAAAATATATCTATACTATAGATTAATGGATGATGCTTGCATATGGTGGGACTTATATAGACTTAAATTTGAAGATACAAAGACACTTTTAGATGATGAATATGAAAAATTATTTTTAGACAAGTGGTCTCATGTTATGAAGAAGGATAAGAATAACATTAGGGATTTATTTTCATGTGACAAATTCATATTACAAGTTCATGGATGTGTTCCAAATGAAAATGTTATTGCTTCTACAAACCCTAGTAGTAAGCATAACTTCATCAATGTTAACTTGGATAAAAAAATGCAAGTACCCACAAAGAATATTCAAAGCACATAGGTTGTAGGTGAAAATATTCTTTTTTTTTAAGATTTGAAGATTACCACGGATAAATACATTAGCATTCATATTTTTATGCTATAAAGATGGATGACGTGGATATTTTTTTGGGATATACTTGGATATAATTAGTTGGTACAATTAATATTGATGTTCAAAAGAAGCTTTTGAAGTTGTGGTACAAGAAAAATAAAATTACGTTACAGGATATTTCTCTTATTAAATAGGGAGGGCCCAAGGAGGTGCATGAAGAAGTACTTGTAGGGAAACAAATTGTAGTACCTTAAGACACATTATATGAAGATTCCAAGGTTCAATTAGAAGACAAACCTACATAAGAACTTGAAGAAAATCCAAAGGGAATAAATAAGAAGAAGAAGCTAAGGAACCTCATGTTGAAGAGTCAAAGAAAGAAGAATCAATAGTTAAGGTTATTGTATATCACATCCCACACTACAGAGAAACAACAATCATCAATGCCAATGCATGAGCATCAACAAACTTACTATGGATCAACCTAGAACTAGAGAGGAAACTGGTATGAAGGCACATTGAGGACTATAAGCAATGCATGGAGATATTAGAGTAACATGACAAAGACATGGATCCCATGAAGAAACCGAAATCAAGATCAAAGAAGCACCACAGTTGGACCCCGTGTCCAAATTTCACTAGGATGGATGGATGCTCGTGCATGGTACCAATTGACTACATTGCTTAGTAGGTCATATTATATCACTTCTTTCAATGTTTCGAGGATGAAACATGTTAGGGGTGGAATTTAATGTACCTAGGGAGGATAATATGGGATACCTAGGGAGGCACCCAAGGGGATACTGAATGTAATGTGGCCATAATAATGGAATAAGTCCACTATGTAATTAAAAGGAAATAATATAATAGTAAGGGGTAGTTGGCATAAGACCCCTCATTAGAAAAAAAATGGTTAAAAAATGTGCTCCTGAACCCTAATACCAATTCCATGCCATACAATATTAGCTAATCAAAATTCTTTAAAATTCAAAAGAGGTGCATGTTGATGAATATTTTTTATTATATAATTTGGAGATTGGTGGTATTTTTAATAGTATAATTTGTCTACCCTAAGCATGATTGTTTCATAAGATGCCCAAAATTGTCTTGGATATCGAGAGTTGAATTAATATATGAACCATTTTTCCAATAGTTGTAATAAATGAGAGATAGTGTAATGGGGTGATATTAATGCATTGGAACTTTTCATTACTGTTTTTTTTTTTTTTTTTCTAAATCATAGGTTTTGATACATATAGAAATATATATAATGATATATAAAAGTATATCATGTTTCTTTTTTGGAGTGTTTTCAATTTCTTTCAGAGTAGATCGCCATGCACAACAATTTGTAGGCAATCTTATAATATTCATTGTGAAAGTGGTATAATATTTAGATTTTTAGTTCGATATTATGTGTATGATAAAGGTGTAATTTCTAGATTTTTTGTTTTAAATTATTTCTTTACTGTGAGAAATGAAATAGTAAATTTTTAATTTAAAAAAATTTAATATTTTTTTCCTTTTAAAGGCTTCATTATATGTACCCATGGAAAAAATACTACAGGCTACCCGAATCACGGGACAAAAAAAACATGGGTCACCAATACCATGGACCCAAAACCAACTTTTTTACTAAAAATAAATTTGACTCTTTTACCATGTCAATTTTATCCTATCATAATTTTCCTTCGATCACAATGAATTATGATAAGTGGTAAATCTTGAATATTATCACTTATACTCTGTGCTGAATGTGAAGGTTTTCTACTTTGAGGTGAATATTATCACTTATACTCCATAGTGAATGTGAAGGGTTTCTACTCTGAGGTGAATTTCAATGATGAAGGATTTTTAACCTACCGTAAATATGAATTATTATCACCTAGACTTCATAGTGAATGTGAAGGGATTCCACTTTGTGTTGAATTTGAATGAAGAACACTATACTCATAGTGAATTTGAAAGGGTTTCTATTTTGCAATGAATTTGAATAGAGAACTTTATACTCACCTTGAATTTGGATGATGAAGGGTTTCTAATTTGTGGTAAACTCTGTGGTAAATTTGAATGGAGGTTTATGTGAATTTGAACGAACATTTATACTTTGGAGTGAAGGAAACATGCTTATATTCTCCAGTGAATTTGAATGAAGTGAAGAGGAGGTGTATCCCTGCGGTAAATTGAATTGTGGTTTATTCGTAAATCGGGAGTCTACGTAATATTTCTCTACCTACATGAATAATATTGAACACTACTTCTTATGGTTCTATCAACAAAGTGAACAAGGTACACAAGTTCCTTGTGTAGTTCTTATTTATTTCCTTTGTTTTCTTAATACAATATGAGCAATTCTCCCCATATACCAAAAAATCTCAAAGGGAGACCTAAAAAATTGACCCTAGATATTATGTATGAATATATAGAAGCATTAGAAAAACATAGAGAAGAGAGAGAATCCAACCTTAAAACAAAGTTAGAAACAATGCTTGATAATAAATTTAAATCCTTGGAAGACAAGATTGAGACAAAGATAGAAAATATAATTTTAAGGTTGGAGAGTGCGCTGCCGAAAATGAAGGATAGATTACAAGAAATAGAAAAATAAATCCAAGAAAAGAAACAATAAACCGAAGAGGCAAATGCCGAAGAAAATTGTAATCTCAGGGACAAGATTGTGGAGATAGAAGAAAAGCTAATTAACAATTTGATTGTAAAACATTTGGAACCTAAGTTGGATATCAAACCCATCAAAGAAGGAATTAAAAACCTCATATGATTAGACCATGAATGAAAGAAAAGAGCCTTGAACCTTGTAATTTTCGATGTAAAATAGAAGAAAGACACGAACACCCTCGCAATAGTCAAGGAAGAACTAAAAAATAAATCACAAATTGAGACAACTTGCCTTGTAGAAGAAAAAAGGTTGGGAAAAATAATTGAAAATAAAGATAGGTTGATCCAGGTTAAGGTAAGATCTAATGACCATAAATGTGACATACTCAACAAAAATCCAAGCTTAAAAGGGTCAAGAATATTTATCAATGAAGACCTCATTCTAGAGGACCAAGTTGAATTAAGGAAGGAAGTTCAAAAGGTGAAAGAAGCGAGGAAGGAAGGGAAATGGGAAATCATTCTAAATAGAAAGGATATTATTAGGGATAGATACCAAACAGATAACAATACATAGCTACTTGGGACACTCCAGATCCTCTATTGGAATTGTCATGGTTTTCCATGGAGTAAAAGGCATATACTAAGTTGTATGTCCAGTGACATTGGTATTATTTTCTTGGTTGAAACTTGGGAGCATGAAGAATCTAAGTTCTGTAATATAGAAGATTTTTTTTTGCGGTCAACATGGAACAAAAATTCCTCCCATGGATGGGTTGGAGGCATAACTTGTTACATAAAAACGAACATCTCTCCTCACATTCAACTTCATAAGAAATATCCTCTCAATAAGTACATATGGATGTAGATATCAGATACTAATGCTAAGAAGATTTATATAGAAATATAGAAATTGATAAGCTACATGGTGTGCCTAAGGCAATAGTATCAAACCAAGATCCCAAGTTCATTTCCAAATTTTGGAAGAGGTTGTTTCAAGGATTTAGGACCAATTTGAATTTCAGTACAACATATCACCTAGAGTCAGATGGGCAGATGAAGATGATTAATTGGATAATTGAAGATATGTTGAGAATGAATTTAATGGACAAGCCTTCTAAGTTGGAGGAATATATCCATTTAGTTGATTTTTCTTACAACAATGGGTATCAAGAATCATTGAAGATGATTCTGTTTGAATCCTTGTATAACAGAAAATGCAACACGTTAGTGAGTTGGGATAACCCAACATACAGAGTCGTGATCATGCCATAATTGTTAATGGAAATGGAAGAGTATATGGTGAAGATCAGGTAGAATTTGAATATTTCACAAGACAGGTAGAAGATCTATTCCAACAAAATAAGAACACATGGAGAATTCAAAGTGGGAGAACATGTTTTTTTAAAGGTTAAACCCAAGAGGAGCTCGTTAAAGTTGGGAAGTTTCCCAAAATTAGTAGCAATATATTGTGGGTTGTTTGAATTCCTAGAAAGGATAAGCCGAGTTGCATACATTATAGAATTACCTATGTCCATGAGAATCCATAACATGTTCCATGTATCTTTATTAAAAATGTATGTATCTGATCCTAACCACGTGATTAATTAGACTATGATCCAGGTGGAACATGAAGGGGATTTTTGGGTGGATCCAATGTGCATTCCACATTATAAATCCAAATTTCTCAAGAATAAATCTATCAGATTGGTAAAGTTTCAATGGAACTGCTATAGTCTTGGAGATCTTATGTGGGAGCACGAGGAGGCAGTGCGGGAAGAACACCCGCAAATTTTTGCAAATTTGGAAGAAAATTGAATGTACATTTGTACATAAGGAAATGAATACTACATATTGGAAGTTGGATTTCATGGAGCCAAAAACCTGAGACTTCCTATCCAACCAATGTTGGATCCCATTCCTTGGGATGTGTGGGTTGAGGGGAAAATAGATTTGTTGGTTAGACTTGTTGCATGAGTCATTAAGTTACGAAATTAGCAAAGTATTTTGATGTAACATTTTATATATGTCAAGGTGTAAATTGTATGGTGATGCACATATAGAATAGTTCCATTGGTAGGGGGACGAGAATGTAACATCCCCATTTTAATCCACAAATTAGAAATGTGCACTGTAAATATGATGTTTGGTTTTGGGCCAAGCGATGTAATATATAAATGATGTATATTAAATAAAATAAATAAAATGGTATCGCCATCTGTAGATGGACACTGACATAGACTCATGAGATTAGTTTCCACAAGAGAGGGAATGGGTCCAAGGGGGAGAGTTACCCATGTCTATTAAACCCAAACCATATTTCTAAATCATCCTTACTATGAACATTCTACTTTTTATTGAGTGTTCTAGATCCCAATGAATGAATACATGTGAGAGGGTGGGTGAGTGAAGTCTCGTCACATAGATATTGAGATCATGGGCCTGGGTACAATAATCCTCTGGAAGAGTTTGATTCAAGAAATCATGGGAGAAATAAGTAAATTCATATGAGGAAAAGAGGTAGATTATTGGAAGTGAGAAAATTCGTATGGGAAAGGGGGAGTAGTCTGGAGAAGCATATTTTTGGACAAAAAGAGAGTTCTAAGTGTAGAAGATTAAAGGAAGATATAGTGGGCATGTATAGTAGATTATTGAAGTTTTGATTTCATGGAAATAGGGGTTTTAGTCTTGTGAGTAACATTCTATTCAATAAATTGTCAAGAGAAGCAAGTATTTTGTTGCAGTGAGAATTCATGTTGTAGTTGTAGATTCATGGAGTCCCCAACAGAGGGATTTCCTATAAAATATATGTTGGAGCACTGGAGGGAAGTGGGATATCCTAAGGGACTACATGGAAAATAAGGGGATCCCATTCCTTAGATTTTGCAGGTTGAGGGGAAGAGAGCTAGTGGATTAGAATTAGTTGTGGGAATTGATTGTTGAGAGGGCGACAATAGTCAGTGTTAGGGACCACCGTCTCTTGTGGATTCATAGCCCCATATTGGGGGTGACTTGTTGTTGAGAACTTGAACAACAATTCTATGGTTGGGAGGAACATTCGTCCTCTGTAGCAGGTTTCATTTTATTTATAAAAGATGAGTATTCTTATCTTTGTTCAATGTTTTATCTTTGGGTTTATATTGTTGTATGTAAAATCTATGTTTTTCAAGAGATTATTATTGGGAGAATTATATAACAATAATTTGATACATCGATTATCAATCTGGGTTTGTATACTTGTGAAGCACCAATACAAATATATGAAAAATAAATCTCAGAGACACACCATTCCAATAAACTATGAAATATGTCAATCTAATTGCTCATATGACAGTGGACATTCTAAGGTCGAATTGCAGTTTGGACATAGGTTTTTATATCCAATGATACTTTGTTAGATCCACTTTTTTATCTAGAATAATGATAAATTGAAAAAAAAAAAAAAAAACACTAATGCATGTGATCAAGGTAATTATCATGGGCAACTTGTCAATCGGTGAAGTGTGGAAATTTTCAATTGCAATGATCTACAACTCTGGGAAACTCTTATCAAGAGAATCACCAACTAGAGAAACAACAATCAAGCATGAATCTCCTTTTTTGTAGCATTAGATAAACTATAACATAAATGAATTTGCACATAAATTAATTGAGCTCACTACAAAATTCTAATCAGGTCGTCTACAATAGTTGTTCTTAAAAAATTAATGCAAATAATGAAACAATAATTAAATCTAATGTAATAAATAAATAAACAAAACAACTGGGCACTACTTCTGAGATGAAGGGGGCCCTTCCTTTTCTCATAATTATACATGTTAATCACTTACAATCTAAACAACTCAACAATTAATGGCACATCAAGTAGTATTTATATTCAAAAAGTAACAGAGTACATGGATGCTTGAACAGAGCATGATCTGCCTCTTTAATGCTATATCAACCTATCACGTCTTATATCATATGTTTGAGCATAATTGCTTCTGATATTTATACAATAATGTTCAAATTAAATACTAATGGTCCCTAAACTTTTGATCCCGTGTAATCTACGAAAGATAGTTCGATCATTACATTTTTGGCTTCAAACAAATTAATTGAACCAACCAATTTCATATAAGTAAATTTGTTATAATTTTATGACTGAAGGAATGAATTTGTAACCATCTTGTATGCGTTACAAGAATATATTGGATCATTGACCAACAATAGAGCTTCTGCAGTTGGATTGTTTTCCAATTTGGATAGTGGATATCCATGTGTACTCGATTTTCTCCATAACCCATATCTCTGAATTGGATAGAACTGGTGGCAAATATATCAACCATCGAAATGACTATAGGACTTGTTCAATAGACTACAAGAATGTTCCAATAATTTCATTAGCTCAAGTAATTAACACATTTCATTCATTAAACAAGGATAAATGAAATGATTAGGCTTCAATGATTACCTTTGAACTGAGAATGCATTTTGGAGACAAAATGGTGATATATATATCATTATAGGGTAATAGGTTGGAAAATGGAAAGGTAAATGGAAAGATAAGGTCCTTTAAATTGTACCAAAACACATCAAAACCAAGACCCCACATCTCCCCCATGCCTAAGAATTTGCATGTCCTCATGCAAAATTGGACCTTTAGTCACCCTTCAAAAATGATTTCCAAAATTGTTGATACCTTATGAGTTCAATGTTAGGCCTAAGCGATCGTATGAGTGGATATATTTAGCTCAAAATTTCCTAGTTGAAACCCTTCAAGTATGGGCTTGATCCTTTGATTTCGCAAGAAAATATTTTGGGTCTGCCTCTACCATCATCAGACATTCCTTAGCAAACACTTTCTTTCCTTTTTCAATCGAAAATTTCTTCTTGAAACCGGACACTAGAGTCCCTCAACAATATGTTTTCATTTTTAATGAATTCTTCTATAACCGTTAACTCCCTGACTCTCCTCTTTAGCCTACCAACCCTTTTTTCACAACCTGCTAAGCTATCAACACCAATTAACTCATCCACTAACCGTTCCCCTAGACTCTCATTTATGGGTAGACTGCCTGATTGGATTTCTTCAATGATTTTCATGATTTTAGGGTCACCATGCGATTCATTATGCTCTACACACTTCTCATGCACAATTACTATTTCTCCAAGAGTTCTTGAATTCTTTTTCTTAGGAGGGGTTTCGATTATTACCTCTTTCTTTGTGGTTTTTTGAGGTTGAATTGATTCTCCAGCGATTCTGGCTACTTGAATCCTTGTCATCCTTGGTGGGATAGGTGTCATCGAAGCTCCTCTTCTCCTCTATGATTTAGGCTTCTCTAGGATCAAGATAACCTAGAAATATTCATCCTCCTAAAACTTGAGTTCGGATTTATGGTCCTTATTCATGCTCGACTCTCTTTTTTCTTCATATGGTTCCTCTTTAGGTTCCTCGACTTCTTTACATTTTTTCTTGGCCTCCTCATACTTCTCTTCATCTTCTATAATATTATCCTCATTCTCTTCACATTCTATGTCTGATCCCTCAAGATTAGGTTCCATCTCTTCCCTTTGGTCTTCCCCAAACTAGTTTTTGGCTATGAAATCCTCCCAGGTGTCATTTTTCTTCCTGAGCTCATCCAAGACTACAAGTTTCACAAGACCGAGGTGATGTAAATTGTGTTCCATATTTCTAGTGTATACCTTCCTTTGTGTCATGGCCACCATCTTGGTCAATGATTTCCATAAAAATTAAGGAAAGATAATCCTTTGTCCCTTAAAATGAAATAAAATGTTGATATGGTAGAGGAATGTGAGGCTAAAATGGCCTTCACATGCAATATAATTTTGTAGCATGATTAGTAGATTTTGATGCCTCCTTTTCAATAGCCATCATTTTTTCCCCTTTGACCACTCTGTCTTCATGTTGGGTGACTTCAAGATTGGACGCAAACTTGATTTTTCTATCTTCCTACTCTTGAATCAATGTTCAACATATTGAGAAAAACCTAATTTGAATTCCTTGGTAATTGCCACATTATACCCAATGCATTTTATAAAGAATGGTATCTAACCTTCCTTCTCCATTATCCTCTTGCATTTTGAGTAAGCTTCTAGTAACTCGGCCTTGTTTGGTTCAATCCTGAGTGTGGTATTCATATTTTCTCTCAAAAGGAAGATGCAAGGTTTGTTTGACGATGTTTGAACCAGTCTACAAGAAGAGGAGGGTTTACAACGACGATGAGGTTGAAATGGAAGTTGATAGGAAATCATGATCATCACAATTTAATCGTCGTGATTTAATTAATAATTCGCGTATGATGATTATTGACATAGCATTTCTTGAGAAGATGTCAATTTCCACATCCATCTATGGAGGGTTAAGAAATCATGCCAAATTGAGTAATGGAAAGGTGGTCAATTCAATGTATGTGTTGCAGTTCAGGGCGATAGGTTCATGGTTGGAACAATCAGATTCAAAGGTTTCCATAATATTAAAAGTTTCCAAATTTGATAAACAAAATACATATTAATAACTTACCCAATATTCCATTACATGGAATTATCTTAACATTTGATTGAATCGACCCAGTTGAACCATACCTTTCATGAAAGTTCTGAGTTATACGTTCTGATGCAAGGAGTTTGTTCTAGATTAGATGGTAGAGTTAGAATCAATATCATGGATGCTTATTGGAAAATGTAGATCTATATATAATGTTGGTAGAAATCCATGGTGTACTCATGGTGTCATAATGTACCTATGTTAGAATGGAAATCCTTTGTCCTTCATCAATCACCAGAAATTATATAAAATTTATAAGAAAGAGAACCATTGTATACAAATAACTATGGCCATGAAAATGCTACTGGATCAAGAACAAGAATAGGAAATGGATTAGAAACATGAACTAGAACTTTGCTCTATAAATTTTGAAGACTAGATGCTACATACTTGATCGGATTAAACTGTTACAAAATATTCGTCCTTACCCACTTCCGTACATTCCTTTCCATCTCAATAAATTTCCTGAAGTCGAACATGGAAGGGAATTGTTGGATTATTGGCCATTAATGGATTTTTTTAACCAACACATGATTGATCACCAATAATTTCAATGAGCATAAAATTACTTTAATGTGTCCTGTCAAGTATGAATGGATGTGTTGAATTCAAGTAGTGTACAAGATTTGGAATTCAAGGGGTATTGATGCATCCCCACTGCTACTAGCAAGATAATTTGTCATTAAGGAATAAAAATCCAAAGGCATTGTCATAATCTCTGATATCAGAGCCCAAATAAGGAGTTTAAGTCGATGGGTCGAGATTGTTGGAAAGAGGGCCTTAATGAATTCCCCATCATCCAATGCGAGAACCATAAAATTATTGAAGAAATTGGAAAAAAATGAACCATTATAGGACACAATTTTATTTAGGAACCCCACCAGCAAGAAACATGGTTTTCAAGTCAGGTTTTGGACTAGCTATGCCATAATTTCCAGTTTTCACAACTGAGCGTTATTTTTCTCTTCACTTTTTATTGCTATTTTATTATTATTATTATTGAAAATGGAAGAACTAAGAAAAATAAGTATGTGGGGAAGCCTCCCCCACCTTCCATCTGCAATTCAACTTGCTTCATGATGTCCTTGAAAGAATCCTCCTTATATTTGGGATTTTGATATAAATTGAGCCTATGACCATTAACCAAGAAGGAGACCTTCTCATAATATATAGTTTGAACCTTGATAGATCCATTATCAAAGATAGTTTCAATCTCATAAGTTCCAAGACAACGAGTGTTAAACTTCCCCTTGAATTCTTTGAATCTGGAGTCAAACAAAATCACTCAGTCACTAAACTTGAACTCTTTCTTCTTTGTGAATTTGTCATGTCGTTTTTCCCTCTACTACTGGATGAGATCAATATGTTGGAAATATTCCTGACACATTTCGTCCATCTCATTGAGTTGAACAATTCTTTCCTTTGGTTCCTCATTCAAGTCCATCCCTAATTTTGCTTCCATTCAAAATGTTTTTATTTGAAATTCTATGGGAAGAAGGACTTGTTTCCCATACACTAACTCATATGGGGAGAAACAAGTAGTACCCTTCCATGTTGTTGTGTAGGATAATAAGGATTCAGGAAGTCTGTCTACCCAATCCTTCTTGTGCAGTTGGCTTGTTTTTGTTATAATTCCTTTCAAAACCTTATTTGTTGACTCCACCTGCCCATTGACCTGTGGGTGACATGGGGAATATTTCCTATGATTGATGAGATACTTTTGAGTAATTTATAATACCAAATTGGATGTAAATTGATTCCTCAGGTTGGCAACAATTTCTTTAGGTACCCCGAAGTGAGTAATAATATATTCAAACATGAAATCCACTATTGATCTTTCTGTAGCTCTGAACAAAGCCTTTAATTCCACCCAATTTGTAACATAATCATTGCAAACTAAAATGTATTTCCTACCCATGGATGGGGGGTTGATTGGTCCTATGAAATACAGGGCCCATCTTTCAAAGGGTCCTATAAGGACTTGCAGCTGAAGAGATATCTCATCTGCTTGAACTAGTCAACCCATCCTTTGGAATTTTCCACATCCATGGACATACTTCTTGACATCTTGAAAGAGAGTAGACCAAAAGTAGCATAAATGGATGATCTTGTAGGTTGTCTGTCTATATACAAAGTTCCCCTTGCAAGGTTCATCATGTCATGCTTTGATGATGTCGAACATCTCATCCTCTCTCACACACCTACAAATAATCATGTCAGGACCAATGTAAAAGAGATCCCCTTTAATCCAGGAGTATGGAGCACTCATTTTAAGTATCCTTCTCCTTTCCTTGGGAAAGAAGTGAGGTGAAAATTTTCTTGTAGTAATATAATTGGCCATGTCTATGAACCATGGTGAGTTAGTAGATATAGAAAATAGATTTTCATCTAGAAAATTGTCATCAACAAGAATATTTTCACCTTTATTATCAAGTCTAGAGAGAGAGTCTGCTACCTTATTTTCCTTACCTGGCCAATATACAATGGCTATGTTGAATTCCTACAGAAGCAACAACTACTTGGTGATTCTACTATTCGTAATGGGTTTGTTCATAAAGTACTTAATGGAAGAGTGGTCAGTATGAATAAATACTTCATACCCTATGATGTAGTGCCTAAATTTATTAATTGCATAAACCACTACAAGGAACTTTTTTCAGTCATGGTGTAGTTTAGTTAAGTTGCAACTAAATTATTACTTATGAAATAAATAACATAAGTTAAGAGATTTTCATTTTCACCCAGTACAACCCCTATAGTTGAATCTGATGCATCGGTCAAGATATTGAATGGAAGGTTTTAGTTTGGCCCTCTCAACACTGGGGTTGAGGATATATTTTCCTTGAGTATATCAAAGGCACATTGACATTCATTGTCCCAATAGAACTCAAAATATTTTGTAAGCAATTTGAATAGGGGCAGGGCTATCTTCGTAAACTTTTCTACAAATCATTGATAGTAACCTACATGACCTATGAAGCTTTGGACTCCCTTTTGATTAGTCAAAGGTAGCATGTTGACAATTACTTCTATTTTAGCTGAATCTACCTTTATTCCTACAGTTGACACATGGTGACCTAATATGATTCCTCTAGTCACTATCATAAAACACTTCTCATTGGTTAATGCAATATTTTTCTCCCTACATATTTTTAGAACTTTTTCAAGGTTAGTTAAAGCTTCTTCAAAAGTATCACCTACCACAATAAATTCATCCATATATTTTTCCATAAAATCATGTAATAAATCATAAAAAATACCAAGTATTTCTCACTGAAATGTGGTCGGTGTGTTGAACAAAACAAAGGGTAATACCTTGTAGGTGTATGTCCCCCATGGACATGTGAACGTTGTATTGTCCTGGTCTTCTAGATCAACGTGGATCTTGTTGTATCCACTAAACCCATCCATAAAGGAAAATAATCTCTTTCTTTCTAGTGGGTCTAGAACGTGGTCAATAAAGGGTAGGGGGAAATGGCATTTTAGAGTGGCATTGTTCAATTCCCTATAGTCTATGCATACCCACTGGCTGTCCGAGATGGGATAAATGAATTTGACATTCAAAATTTTTTGTAGTTCAGCTTTCACTATCTCCCTCAAGGATGGATTCATTCTTCTCTATGGATGTCTGATAGGGTTGACATATTTCTGAATATAGATGTGGTGGATTCATATGTTTAGGTGAATTCCTTTCATATTAGTGTATTCCCATGCAAAAGTATCTAATTTTTTTCTTAAAACCTGGATTACTTTCCCTTCTTGTGTATTGTCTAAGGCAGAATTTATGTTTAATGTTTTCTTAGGAAATATTTCAACGGTTTTATAATCAGATTCATAAATTGAGTGTACATGAAATACTTATGAAAAGGCAGAGGATAGTTTCCCTTCAGTGAAATTCTATTGGTTTTTTTTCGAGAAGACAATCAATATACGTTTGAATTTGAGATGATGATTGTCCCCAAAATACTGCAGAAAATCTAGATTAGTGGTGCAATGATTAATCAGATTCTCATCAGTATTTTCCTTAAGGTTGATGGCTTGTACAATAGTAAGAATAGGTTGAAAAACTTCATAATTATTGTCTTCATAAAGTCATCATGTGCATTCAAGTTCAATTTTCTGTTTAGCAAGGGGGTATAGGGTAATTTGTTTGGTCTTAGTGCCATCTGTAATTGTCATATTTCTAGACCTACAACCGATGAAAGCATCAGTTGTGGCCATCCATGGTCTTTTGAGGATAAAACGGTGCCCAACCAGATTGGTTTTGGGTTGTATGAAATAAAATTATGTTGGGTACTACCACAAGTCCAGTGAGACAATCAGATATTCTAAAACACCCTTTGGCTTAAGTTTAGATCGATCAACTAGTTCAAAAACGATGGGTGTAGGGAGGGTATTATGAAGCCTCAAATTATTGAATGTTTCTAATTTAATCACATTTATGGCTGCACCCAAGTTTATTAGGGTGTTTATAATGGGAGTCCTATTCATAAATATTGTAACTACAGGATTCCTGAGGTCCACATATTTTTTCTCTAGTGATTTCAGTGGACATGAAGCTTGACAATTTCACTACAACTTGGATGGTTGGGGGATCCTTTTTTCATCTACCTAGATTCTTAATGGATAATTCTCTAATTGTTTTAGTGTATATGGGGATGTCCTTTATTGATTGTAGTGAACGTATCTTAATACACATATTCTTCATTTCTGACATCAAATCAAACTCAAATGGTATTATTGACCTTTGTAGTGCCAACCTCTCTGGAAAAGGAGGCTGAAGAAATCATAGTAATTGTTCCCTATGAGAATTGGTTTGTGGGACAGTCTAAACTTGAGACTAACTCTGATATTTAGATAGTAATGGAGTTGGGGTTTGAGGAATTTCATATTGGATAGGATTTTCTTCTTCTTCGTTCTCTTGGAAAATTACTAAGGGTTTTGGGTTAAGAACTTTCGCAGACCTCAGGTTAGTTTCTTGCAGTGATGCAAGTGTGATATCATACATGGGAAACATTTGAAAACCAATTCCATACATGGCCTAAATAGGTTTATTATTGTTAGGATTTGGGACAAGTTGGGCAAGGATTTGGGTTGGTCATGGATGGTTTTGAGGAGCTGGTAATGAAAATTGTTGTGGATGATTAAATTGTTGTTGAGGATCCTATGTAGGGTGAGTATATGGTGGTGGTGTAGGATAGGGAAAAGCAGTTGTGCTGTGTAAAACCCCTATTTCTACTAGCCTGTAATTATTCATGATTAATGATTTCCATGCCATGGCATTCAAACAATGTAAATGTATTAATTTTTAATTGTCACTATCAATAGTTGACTTTGGGGGTGAAGACTTGAGTATTGGCCATGATACCACAAGAGGGAAGAGTGGGGGAATATAGATAGGGGTTCATCATGCTAATATGACCCAATCCTCCTTGCTGAAATATTTGATTTGGAATAATAATCCTTAACCTTATCCCAAAGAAAATCAATTAATGAGAAAAGGACTGTTGGTTGAGAAATCAACCAGCCCAATGAATGGAAGCATGGAGGGCTTGGCTAAGACAACAAGAGGTTGTCAGCCAAAGGTGCCCAGTGTACCATTCCACAACCTCGAGGTTGAATCAAGTTTCCTTATAATAGAAGGAAGGGGATAGGTTGAGAAATTTCCAAATTTTTTGCAGGATAGCAGGAGGATATAGGAAAGGGAATGCATGATTGCATGGAAGAGGGGATGCCTAGAAGGATGGCCTCATAGGATGGAGGAAAGAGTGTGTAGTCTGGATATGCACAGAGGAAGAACTTGAGGAGAGTTCAGGAATTCAAGGAAGAAATATACTACTAAAGAATGCATGAGGGAGTGGAGAGAGTTCCATGGTGGTATCAAGGCTTGAAACGGGGGTGGCTTGCAACCAAAGTTACTGAGCATGCAGATCCTAAGATTGGGTTGAAAGGTGAATGCCCATATTCAGTGGGTTGGTATATTTTGAAAACAAATAAGTATTTCATGCATCCTGTGTAATAGAATATAATCGTAGATGCATGTAGGTGTGCTATGGATGTATAGGCAAGATTATTGATGGTAATAGTTATTTCATCGACAACCCCTTGTTTTTAAAGGATTATGAAGATGCAAGAATGATGCAGGCCTTGCACATTTGAACATGGATATTTTTGTATGTTTGTTCCTCCTATGTGTGAAATAGAATAATTGCTATAATGTGATTCATGTGAAAGGAAAACATGCTTACAAGCTAAGAATGCACAATACCCCTAGGAGGAATGGACATCGTGTCCTGATATAGGCAAGGGAATGTCTCAGTTCATGAGAGAGGCCTCTGTGTGGTTCATAGATTCTTGATTCTCCCATGAAATCCCCTGTTCCTGGTATAGGCAGTTCAAAAGACACAAACCTCCACCTAAAGTAAGGAAGTAGGAATGCCTTAGTGGTTTTTGGAGCAAGGCAAGAGCTCCTAAGAGTTTGGTAAAGCCCTAGAATTTTCTTAGAAGACTTCCTTGAATAACTGAGTCTGGTTTCAGACTATTAGTAGATATAAAACTTGTTGTCCCTTGACCAAGTTTTGGCAATTTCTTGGTCAGGATGACCTATTTTGGAACTTCAACAGCCTATCAAAATAGGAGCACAAGACAAAGTGGAGATCACGAGATCTCGACCCCATTTTTGGGCCCCTTTTTGGGTTTTTGGGAATATGTAATGGGAAGGGGATGTTGGCCCATGGGTTTTACCCATGTTTAGGACTATTTTGTATGTATATATAGATGTCTAGACCATATAGAGAAGTAGTGGATGATATATCTATTTGATGTAGGCTAAGTGCCAAGAGTTGGATTTGTGTGATCAAGGCTTTGTGCATTCTGTGTAAGACTTGTAGAGCTGAGTGCAAGTCCTTGTGTGATATGATAGGAGGCTTAGTGTTGTAACACAAGGAAGAGGGATCTAGCGAGCTATGTAAATCTTCTGTCATGTGCAAAGTAAGGGTTTTGAGGCTCTGTGATTGTAACTGATTGACCAAAGACTATAAAGAAAAAGAGTTGGTGGATGTAGCCCCAGGGTGGGGGTGAACCATGTAAACACTGTGTTATGTTCTTTGTGCTTCATCTTGATGTGTTCATATGTTATATGCTAAGTTCTATAATATGTTTAGATAGATCTATTCATGCTTGGTGCTTATTATATGTGAGAATGTTAGATCTGATCTAGATATTCATGCTTAGTTCTTGATATGCTCATTCCGATCCATTTGTATATGCTAAGTGCTTGAATATTGTAGATTAGTGCGAATAATGTGAAGCTCTGTTGTATTAGTGAAGTGAATAGTGATTACATATTAAGGAATTGATGGTGCTAAGAGCTGTATTAAGTATTATAATCACAGATTTGAAAGTTTTGTGCTCTGTAAAAGTAAGATAAGTGAATTTTTTTGTTTCTAGAGTATGGATATAGGTATAATTGATAGATTTTGTCCTAGCTTAAAAACTAGGGAAATAATAGATGAAAGAAGGTTTGATATGAATAGATATGATAAGAATCATGAAAGATATGTTATACCTATGCATAGAAAAGATGTTTGGACTAACAAATGGATGCAGGATCCTAGAAAGAAATTGTTTCAGGTTAGCTCATATGATCCTAGTGCATAGTACAGGAGAAGCTGGGGATCATTTAAAATAAAGAGAGGATTGACCCTCTATTAGAGTTTCATAATACTAGGACATCTTGCTAAGGAATGACCTAGAAGACGACCTAGTTGTCTTTGTTGTAAGGCTATGGACCATGAAGTGTTGGATTTCCCCAGAATGATTGCTAAGCTTGAAAGTATGAACATAAGACAAGACAACCCTAATCCAAATCCATAAAATAAGGCTATATTAGAACCCTAGAAAGAATAAGAGAAGGCATTACTACAGATGAAAGACACCTTGGATGACCATCGACATGTTAGACTATCAGATATTTTTTAAGACAAGGAGTGCCTTGAAGCAAGAATAAGTGACTTTGACATTGATTGTGTTATGGATGAGGAAACACAAGTGAGTATCATGACAAAAAGAACTTGGGAAGCTATAGGAAGGCCTACTACGATCCCTTCATTAGGAGGATTAAGACTATTCAGAGGAAATATGGTAAACTTATGTGGGAAGCTCGCTTAGATACCTATGAATGTTAATGGAACTTCGATAGAGGAAGATTTTGATATTACTAAGTTTATTGAAGACAGTGCCCTGTTTTCCATGTTAATAGGAAAACCTTGGATTGATAGAGCTCAAGCCAGATGAAAAGAAGAAGAAGAAGCCTTGGAGAAGAAGAAACAAGACTTAAAAGATTTCATGGCTAGAAGGATCGCACAATTGATTGAAGAACAGGAGAACAGATCGAAGATAGTTGTCACTAGAAACATTGATGTCAAAGCTGCAAGAACATTAGGGGACCACATAAGACTGAAGTACTTACTCCAGATAAAGAAGAGGTATTACCCTTGAATCCTAGGAAATAATCTCAACAACGCACAGTGACTATGTTAAAAGATGATAAGAATCAAAATGGAAAAGAGACTACCGAGACGAAGCTCACTGGAAAGAAGGCTAGAAAGATAATTAAGAAGAGGGCTAAGATTGAAAAGTTACAGAATATTCCAGTGGGAACTTCGCAGAAAGAAAATTTTCAGAATTGGAGCTTCGTCGGGATATCAGAACAACGACACATGGCACTTCACCATGGTGAAGTAATATAATCATTGGGGCTGATATATCCATTCGACTTTCGCTCCGAATGGACAAAAAAACAATAAAGGTTTGTCATTATCCCATTGGACCATGCCATAACGGATCGAGCAAGAGTTAATAGGGGGTCATAACCATTTCACGCGAACCATTGTCAAGTTGCCTACTTATCCCTTTGCACCATGCATAGAGAAAACTTTTTCTAACTGAGAATTTGAAGCCCGCAGACTGAACGAGTTGCATACAATGATCATTGTGCCCTTGCTATTATTCCAGTGTAGTGTCTAAGTCCATCGTGACCCCGATAATTTTAATCCTAAGTGCATATGTCCGATGAGCTCACCATAGTTGAAGAATCAGTGACATAAGTTATCCTCAACTTGATGACAGAGAGAATCATGTCAGAAAGAGGAGTGTCTACAGGTATACAAGCATCATCGATGAGAGGACTAATGACCTCTCCATCCACTGCCCACAGAGCTGGACCGTCCCGTCAAAGGTGAACTAAGATCAAGGATGACTTAGCGAATGCTAAGATTATTATGAGCATCCTACTTGCCTATCTACCACCTCTGAGTGGCGCAATAAACTGAGACAGTGTGCCCAGAGACTTTGAATATGCGTTGGTCACTACGTACCTTCCAAAATAGGTGTGCGTAGTTCGTGCTAACCATTATAAGCTCACAACATTGAAGTTTAGCAACTTCAACCTTGGTGACAGGAAGGTTTACAGCATGCTCTCTCTGCATAAGTATATGACAAGAACAAAAGGAAATAACTCAAAGATTACCCCTCAGTCATGGACCCAGAACCTCGCGTAGTCCACCCTACTAAATGTTATGAAGATTCATCACTTCGGGCGACACCAGGAGGTGAACGCATGCATCAAATTACTATTGTCTTGATATCATGGAGTTTATTTGTGGTTGAACCACCACCTCCCAGTGGATCTGACATTGATCAATCAGATCACAGGGCTGAGCATGCAAGGCCCCGACCCATAGGGATTCTACCCCATAAAGACCGCGAATCATGCTCTAGCCCAGAGGATAAAGGATACTTATGGAGATGTAGAGAAGAGCATGTGAGGCTACAAGGTAGCCTCTATCCAGAGAAAAAGAGTACACCTATCCTATCAACTGATTGCAGGGAAATTAGTTTGCAAGAACCGGCCCACCCAAGTAACCGTATTTGTAGTCGACCTCGTATGGAAGTGTGCGGAGGGCCTACACATGAATTGGGAAAAGTACTTGGTGAACCAGTTAGAACTGGACTGCAGGGAAGTGAAAGACCAAGGATATGATTTCCACTTCATTTGGCTTCTCATATTAATCATGTTCATCGCATGGGATATGCCGGAAGGTGCAACCTTCCCAAACATCGATCCCTTTGAACAAATGGCCATGAATTTCAGTACGTTGTGGTACTCCAACGACATGAACAAGCAGTGGCAATAAAATGTCGTCTTCCACACTTATTACACCCAGCTAAATACTGTTATCCAATCTGAGACTCGTATAACTCCAAACACACTCCACAGGTTTAGACCCTTGATGAAATTCAACGCAGACCGCCATTTCATCTATATCACAACGCACACTGATGATCATAAACAACAGCTACATTCATACTACAAGATGACGGAAGAAGACTTAGAAGATATTACCAAGGAATGGTTGACGGACCTCCTTGTTCCAGTGGACCCTGCAGAGCTATCTGATATCGACAGTCCAGAAGCAGCGAACGATACACCTGGACCGAGAAAGACCAAGAAAAATGAAGAAACCCAAGATGTCCATAGTACCTTGGTGAAGATTGCTTCTATCTCGCCTGAGAAAGGAGGTGATGACGAAGAGATAGATGATGTAGAATTCGAATAGAAGAAAGGTGAGGTTACACTGCCTAGAGACGAGGAGGACCCCTCGAAGAAAAGGAAGGTTTCCCCTCTGAAGCCTTCCTCAAGGAAGAAATTGAAAGCAAGCGGGACTAAGTTTGAAACCACCCTCACTTCAAATGAATTCGACTTCATCATCATAGCCCTAAACGATGCTTCGTTGGAGATAGCAGAGAAGCAGTAAGCTAAGTAGGAGGAGGTGTTTAGTTGGATCAAGGTTGAACTTCAAGAAGTGTAGCAGGAACTACAGTCCAGTCGCGCAGTTTCCATTGCGCCTCTATCAACAGGAACACCAGAAATAGGAGATGACCCATCTTAACTCCACCGGATCATTGATATAGTCGAATCTTGTCTTCAACAAGCACAGGAGGAGATAATGCAAGCCACCCAAGATTTGGCGCAAGCACAGGATTACCTTCTAGAGTAGCGCAGTACTGTCGAACATGAGAAGCTTACTCTACAAGAGAGGTTCGATGAAGAAAAATCCCAGCTACATAAAGAAAAGGAACAGTTGCTCACAGAGAAACTTGAAGTTAAGGAAATGGTTCATAGAGAACTTTTCTATGTGACAGTCATTGAAGCAAAGGCTGAAGAACGAGTTCCACAACAGGTGTCACAACTCGAAGATGTAATCCAATAGCTCCAGTAGTGCATAGCATACTTGGAGCTCCACACTGTTCCCGAGACCCCTCAAGATGTACGAGACGAAAGGGAAGCCACTACCTACGGCGCAATTGACAAATTAAGAGATATTGCCTTAGAGTGCAAGTAGCTAAGTAGCTAGAGCGTTCAAAAATATGAAAACCTCACTGAGAATCCTGAGTTACAGGCATTGGAGTCGTAGCTCCAAGAAGCAAAGCAACACACAGATACACTACAGGCATAGTTGAAGGCCCTGTCAGTTGTAGACAAAATGAATATGTCTCACGAAAAATGTACAACCCAACAACAGATCCCTATGATTCAAATAAAAGTGATGTAAGTCACTCAACGAGTTCAACCTGCATAAGAGAAGGCATGTTTGTTGTTTACAGAGGTCGAGAGCTAAGGAGCAGAGCTAGAACAGGTCGTCCTCACAGCAGAATAGTGCCTAGAAGGACCAATGAATGACGTAGTGATCCAGGAGTTCACTGAACAAATGGCCACAACAAAGTAGCAAGTCAAAGCAACGCAAGCCAGTATCGAGGCATTCGAGGTAGAATTTCTCAAACCAGAGTGACTCAGGACGAGTCATAGGTGAGTGTTGGGGGCCTATTAGCCCTTGACCAAGTTTTGGGAATTTCTTAGTCAGCATGACCTATTTTGGAACTTCGACAACCTATTGTAGGAGGAGCACAAGACGAAGCGGAGATCATGAGGTCTCGACCCCCTTTTTGGGTTTTTGGGAATCTGTAATGGGAAGGGAATGTCAGCCCATGGGTTTTACCCATGTTTAGGCTTATTTTGTATGTATCTATAGATGTCTAGGCCATATAGAGAAGTAGTGGATGATATATCTATGTGATGTAGGCCAAGTGAAAAAATTGGATCTGTGTGATCAAGGCTTTGTGCATTCTGTGTAAGACTTGTAGAGTTGAGTGAAAGTACCTATGCGATATGATAGGAGGCTTAGTGTTGTAACACAAAGAGGAGGGATCTAGCAAGCTGCAAAGATATTTTGTCCTATGCGGAGTAAGGGTTTTGAGACTCCGTGCTTGTAACCGATTGACCGAAGAATATAAAGAACAAGAGTTGGTGGATGTAGCCCCAGGGTGGGGATGAACCACGTAAACATTGTGTTATGTGCTTTGTGATTTGTCTTGATGTGTTCATATGTTATATGCTAAGTGCTCTGATATCTTTAGAGATATCTATTCATGCTTGGTGCTTATTATATGTGATAATGTTAGATCTGATCTAGATATTCATGCTTAGTCCTTGATATGTTCATTCTGATCCATTTGTATATGCTAAGTGCTTGAATATTGTAGATTAGTGTGATTACTGCGAACCTCTGTTGTATCAGTGAAGTGAATAGTGATTACATATTAAGGACCTGATGGTGTTAAGAGTTGTATTAAGTATTATAATCACATATCTGTGTCCCAGCTAAGGTTGTAGACACCTGAGTCTTTCAACCACCCCTGCCTCTACCTCGGGTGAGACTTCATCTACTTCGCAGGTGTTGCCGACAGGGCTGGTAATTAGGGTTTTTTTGGTGCATTTTTGTAGCATTGAATCTTGGGTTTGCCCCTGTGCCAACAAAACCCATGTTTGATCCTGAAAGAATCATAGTCATTGATTCGACAACATGAATAGATCCTGACCCTTTATCATAGTAGGTTATGATGCCTATAAAAGATGAACTTTGAATCAACAAGGAACATGGATCCATCATAGGATTGCGTGGAGAGATGATATCGACCATTAGTCAGATTTGGTCACCAGAGTATTTAAGCGTAGGGTCTTCATGGAACTCTATTGGAGATATGTCGAGAAATAATCTAGACCATTGGTCGGAGTAAGGGTAGATTTATTTTTTGTCGTTGATCTGGGTGAAGGCCCAATAGTCTCCTTGATGAGTGATAAACCCTTGTTTTTCCTTAGAGGATTGTGGTCATCGATTTGTTTTGGTGGAAATATATGAACCCTTGGTCGGTGTAAGGGAAGGATTATATCTTGACCGTTGATTTGATGAGATAATAGATCCTAGCCGTCCATCAAAGGATACTATTTGGAGTAAGTTGCAGTCCCGAAGAAGGGACTTTGAGGGCATGTCTGGACTGTTGATCATCACTAGAGAAAAATTTGATCACAGTAGTCGATCTATTATAGATGCATAATAGGTTCCTTAGCGAGTGGCAGCAAGAGGAATGATCGTCACCCCAACCAATGTGCTTGGGATAAGTGTCAACAACTAGGATGCCAAAACATGTGTTCCCTGATGACGTGTAGGCCCACCTCAAACCATGTGTCATGATGTGGGTGGTGCCATCTTTCAAGTAAATATTGTGCCATGTGTCATAGATTTTTTATCCCTTTGAGGTAGAATCCTTTGGTCACAATCATGCCACGTTTTTTACTAGATGACCGAAACACATGGAAATACATGCCTAGGTGGTAGGTACATCATGGCCTTGGATGCCAAGTGGAGAACAACTTTAGGGTCCAATGGTTGGATTTCCCCTGTAAGTAGAAGTAAAAACACTCTGATGGGAGAACTCCGAGAGCCAAACTGGGCCATAGATCGATGATTAGTTGGGGAGAGATCTCTAGCATAGAAAGGCACAAGAATCGTATGGGTAAGGATAAAGAGTGGAATGATGTCATGGTGATATCCTGATTATGTGGATTTCCAACTCATAAATCCGTGTGTCCAAGGGGTGGAAGATGTCATCTAGGGATAGGCTTGTAGAGTGAAAGTGGGACCCCTTTAGACGAGGAGGTCCTTTGGACCCTGGATTAGCCGCAACTGTTAGATCTATTATTAGTATATTTGGACCATTGATTAGTCGGAGAACACATGTGTGATCTAGACCATTGAGGTCGACGCGTCGTCATTAGAGGTGTGAGGTTAGTGAACCCCGAATAAGGATAGAATGTTGACGACACATGCTTCAATGACATGAGTAGAAATGTTGATCTACCGATAGGAGAGAGATATATTCGCTCTTAATTTCCTTGAGATTTATCTAAGAGAGGTTGACATCATGATGACATGATGGTTCCAGCATAGAAGGAAGTGGTGTTAAGTAGTGACATATGTCACTATGTAATTGGGCAATGAGGCAAGGTGGGTCTCATTAGATGAGAGGGTCCTCCAACCTTTGTTTTATTTTGAGCCATTACATCTATGGGCCAATGAAACTGGATCGTCGATTCCCAAGGTATCATCATTGGGGTAGAAGTATGGTGAGTTGGGTATTAAATGGAGAATGTCGACGACAAAATAGATTGGTGAAACATTGAGAGTCGTCAATCTCGGTGAGGAGGTGACGATGAGACCTTGACCATTGATCTAGGAACAATTTCATTGGGTTTTGAGGATGAACTTGTTACGAATTGGTAAGGAATTTTGGCGCTGATGATGGGAGGAGAGATCTAGACAGTTGGTCAGTGCAAGGTGAAGACTCAGTCTAAACTGTTGATCTACTATGGGTCCCACCATTGGTTTTAGTAGTGAGAAGGGGTGAGTGGTAGTTGTTGCACATGTTAGCATCGTCAACTCACTCAGAGCCATTGGCTGAGTGACTTGTGAACTATTGGATATACGAAGGGGTTCGATTAATTGTGCACCACATTGTCGAAACGTTTAGTTGGGGGTATTTTCAACCCATGGGAATGAAATTCTCGACAATGATGACATGAGGTTTCGTGGGGTCAGAACTATGGGTCAATGATCCATATGGAAAGAACCACATCAGAGCCATGACAGTGCCATGTTGGATGGCATGATGACTAGATGGTCATGTGGAGGCTATGTGACAATAAGGTGGAATTCGGCCAATGAGGGTCGAGAAGTTTGGAAGGCCATAACTTTTGAATCTGAGATTGAAATTTGGAATACTTATATTCATTGGAAATATCTTGACAAGTAGGGGACATTGGTGCCCTAAAAAATTGGCCTCGAGTTGTCTAAGAATAAGTGAAATTTTAATACCCCATCTCTTAAAAGGTCCTTATGGGGTTGGGTGTGTTACATGCCATCATAGGGTGGGCCATGCCAGCCTTGTTGCCAATTCTGGTGTGGATTAGGTTGAGGTGGCCAATGATTCCATGGCATAGGAACATTCCACATCTGATTATGAGAATAAGGAAATTGAGATGCATAATTTTGATCCATACCTAAAGGTGTTTTCCATGGTTATTTTGGTGCCATTGCATACAATGAAGTTGAGGCTCCTTGATCTCCACAATATATTTCCTTGATTCCTGGTAAGGAAGAAAAATCTTTGGTGGCATGGGATTCCTCGCAAATGCCACAAATTTCAACGTTGTCTAGTGGGCATTTCT
Organism: Picea engelmannii; assembly: GCA_009831015.1. Lineage (NCBI taxonomy): Eukaryota > Viridiplantae > Streptophyta > Pinopsida > Pinales > Pinaceae > Picea > Picea engelmannii. The sequence continues at coordinate 531,238 of ML789750.1, forward strand.
TCCAAGGGTGTTTTTCTCAATACTTGGGGAAAAATACGGATATAGATTTTTCCAATGATTCCTTCTTTTTAACCTGAAAAAACATCCAATTGTGAGATTAAAGAGATAAGAATATCAATCTTAAAATTTTCAAACATGTTACCAATTTCAGTCTTTGTGACCCCTTCTCTTGCAACGAATTTTGTGAACCTGAAAGTTGCATTTCTGGAGATTCTACCGGTCTTGGATTTTCCTCTTGAATATCTTCTGCATAGGTTGCATACTTCATCATATGGCAGTTATGAAATGTCACATGATCCCAATAGATTGATAAATTCCAAGAATTCATCCCTTATGCCTCTTAGCAGAATTTTTCTCAGTGTTTCTTTTCTTAGCTAACTTTGTTTTGATATTTGAAGGTTATAATGGAATCGCTCCACGTAGTTCTCCAATATTTTGTCTTCTTTCTGTGTTAATTTGAATATTTCTTCTTTGAGTTCTCTCCCTTTGCAATAATCTTGATATTTCTTCGGAAATGCTTTCTTCATCTCATCCCAAGTTTGAATGATATCCCCATCGAGGCCCATTAACCATTGAAGGGATGCACCTTTTGAGATGGCAGGATTTTTTTTTAACTTCTCGGAAGTAGTAGAGTAATCATAACTCCTACAAATCACATCAAACTCAAATAAGAATGCATCAAGATATTCATTGGCCAAACCATGAAAATTTGGTAAGGCAGATGGGGGGATGTTCTTCATTTGCATTGTTCCACTAGGATTTTTGATAGGGAATTCAAAGGTGTCTATTTTGTCATGGTTATTTCCTTTTACTTCTTCTTCTACCATCTCATGCCACCAAAGAGGTAGTTCTTATGCTATAGATGCATCAGAGGTTGTTGCCACTATTTTTGGGTCTTGAATGAGATTAGTTTGGAATTCGATATCAAGTTGTCCTTCTAAAATAGGAGTAAGCATTTCCTATGATGTAGGAATTTCTTCTTTGACTCACTCAAGTATAGAAACCTTCCTAGGTCCCTCAAATCATATTCATGAAGTTCCTCTAGCATTTCCTGCCAAGGGGTTAGTAGAACGGGTGGTGCTTGCAACCCCACTAGATGGGGAAACAAGCTCATGTTCCTTTTGAGTATTTTTACCTCTAGTTCCATTAGGATTATCCATATAGTATTTATCATTCTATAAATTAAAACTACTAAAAGTTCCAACATGACAAGGGCCCGTGGAGACTCACCAGAGTATTTCTACATAGGCTCTTTCACCTCCCGTCGTACTGCTTCCACCTTCCAAGTCAAAAATGTTGGTCTTGCAAAAAAACTAAAAGAATTTTTTTTTACACTCTCTTGAGATTATCTCCTTCAACACTTCCCCGACAATGGTGCCAAAATGTTGGGAGAATTATATAATAGTAATTCGGTACATCAATTGTCAATCTAGGTTTATATACTTGTGAAGCACTGAGCAAAATATATGCAAAACAAATATGAGAGTTACATTGAACCATATTTTATGAGAAGAACGAAATGAACACATATTTTTATTATTCTTAACAAAGAAACACAATGAACAATAACAGAGATATAGTAAAACTAGCTTCTATTCAATAAAGAAATGTGTTGAAACTGTAAAATGCAGACTAAAAACAAGCTTGTTAGAATGGTGGTGGCTTATCTCTTAGAAGAGATGTGACGGTTGTGCTCATTTGCAAGAAGATGATTACAATGAGGATCTCTAAGAAGTTTTACAATAAATAGGAATGCCAAAACCCTAGACATCCAAAAACCTAACCCTAGGAGATGAAGCACCAAAAGTCATGTGGGCCCCGTTGGGGTAAGTTAGTACATCAACTTCCCGGGGTCATAACTTTTGCATACGATCTCCGTTTTAGGTGCACGATAGCCCATTGGAAATGTCTATCCGAGGAATACACATGTTACCATAATAATTTGAATTCATTTATAGTTTGAAACTGACAAGCCCTAAAAACGATGTTTAGGGCCTCAAAACGGCCCCGGAAGTCGGGGACCCAAAAACTAGGAAAAAACGGCCAAACTGGAAAAATGCCAAAACGAGCCTATTGTAATAGGTGGGAGATGATCAAAATCCATCTGGATCAATACTCCCCCATTAGGAAGAAATGGTCTCCATTGTGTTGAGTTCCCCCATCAGATGAGGAAATTTTTGTTGAATTTGTCCTCGGGTTATCCACTTGCCTTGGTGCAAGAGTTTCCCTGCTTTGACAACTCGATAAATATGGATCCTTTGCTAGCGAGTGACCTTGACATGTGTGTCCACAATTTGATCATTGGATTCATGTTTCATACAGTCATGGTTGAGATCTGTTGGTGTCAAATGTTCTGTTATCTTTGAGGTGTCCAACAATGGTGGGAAATAAGGACGAAGGAGATCCATGTTGAACATTGGGTGCATACCAAGGAAAGAGGGAATGTTGAGCTCAAAAGAATTATCACCCACAACCTTGGTGATGGTATAAGGTCCATAACGGAGTGGAAAAATCTTCTGCTGGAGCCCTATAAGGTGTTCTTTCTGCAAGTGCAACCAAACTTTGTCTCCCACCTTAAACTTATGTGGCACCCCATGTTGATCATGGAATTTCTTATAATTAGCATTGGACTTCTATAAAATATCTTGAACCTCTTGGAGTATGTGTTGGATCCGCTCAATGAACCAGGTGGCTCTGCCAGTTTTAGGTTGAGCAGGTGACGAGTCAGTCGGGGTGTTCGTAAGGGGTAGTGCAATATCCATGCGACCCAATGGTTGGAATCCCAACCCCACCTAAAAGGGGTTGTGGTATATTGAGATATGTTGGGCTCAATTGTAGCTATGTTGAAAATAGGGAATACTCGCATCCCATGTGTGGTGGTTCTTGGAATTGTACAACACAGGATATGCACGATCATCCGATTAACGAACTCAATTTGATTATCTGTCTAGGGGTGGAAGGTAGTGGATTTGATGAGCTTGGTGTCTAGCAGTGACTGGAGGATCGGCCAGAATGTGCTAAGGAAATGAATGTATCGATATGAGACAATGGTTTGTGATATTCCAAAATTTACCCACGCTCGTTTAAAGAAGAGCTTGGCAGTGGCCTTCATTGTGATTCTCTACTTGCAAGTGACCATAATCGCCATCTTGGAAAAGTGATAAACAACCACAAAAACATAGTCATTTCCCCTCTTGGTGGATGGAATGCCTGACATGTAGTCCATTGAGATGGATTCCCATGGCCTGTCAGGAGTAGGCAGAGGGGTGTACATGCCCTCTTTCTTAGTGGTCAGTTTGGCAATATCACAGGTAGTGTAGGACATGATGTACTTGTTGATATCATGTCGAAGTTTAGACCAGTAGAAATGTTGTTGCAACACTAACACTTTCTTTTCGACGTCGAAGTGTCCTACCACCTGACTGTAGTGGGACTCCCAAATCAACTTCTCTCTCTCGCTTGATGGAACATAGAGATGGCCCACATGGCACACAAACTCATCCTGAAGATGGAAATTATTGACAACTAAGTTTGCACCCAAAATTTGGTAGGTGGTGGTAAAGTTAGGGTTCATCTCATAGAGGTGGGGCCATCTAGAGGTCTTGTGGCCACAAGAGTCTAGCACTATGGTGAGTGCCACGACTGGAGGTCGAGTAAGGCCATCAACGATTCAGTTGGAACTTCCTTTTTTATACATGATGTTGAGGTGGAACTGCTACAAGTATGTGGAACACTTCTAATGGTGATTATTTTTCAATTTTCCTTGTGTCTGCATGAACTATAGTGTCTTATGATCAATGTGGATGATTGTCTCCTTCCCCATAATGTAATTCCTCCACTGGTGGCATGCTTTCACAATGGAGTAAATTTATTTGTCATAAGTATGGTACTTAAAAATGACATCTGATAGTGTCTAATTATGATAGGCCACAAGGTGGCCATGCTAAGTGAGAACTGCACCCACAACATAATCTAAAGCATTTGTTTTGATCTCAAAGGGTTGTTGCAGGTTCGGAAATGAAAGTACTAGGGATGAGCACAAGCGATGCTTCAAGTAATCGAACACTTGATGTTGGTACAAGCCCCACACAAATTTTTCCTTACCACCACCTATGGTTACTTGGATGAGGGCCCATGCAATATGGGAGAAACCCAACATGAACCTACAATAGAAATTGGCAAGGAATAAGAATATTCGAAGCTCAATGAGTGTGGTTGGGGCTGGCAAGTCATGGATGACCTAGATCTTCGCTGGATCTACATGCACACCATGTTGATAAACGATGTAGCCTAGGTACTAGAACCTGTCCATACCAAAGGAGCATTTTTCCAAGTTGGCATATAGCTTTTGCTGCTGCAGGGTATGTAGAACCTATTGAATGTGTTGCAAGTGTTCCACACAAGTCTTGTTGTAGATGAGAATGTCATCCATATAGACCACTACAAAATCATTGGTGAAAGGTCATAGGATATCGCCCATCATCCTCATGAAATTTGTTGGAGTATTTGTCAAACCAAAGGGCATGACCAACCATTCAAAAATACCTTCTTTTGAATTGAAGGCAGTCTTCCATACATCTATTTTCTCTATTGGGACCTAGTGGTAGATAGAATTCAGATCAATCTTACTGAAGTACTTTTCCCCCTTGAGCTAATCAAGGATATCATCCATTCAGGGAATTGGGTATCGATTCCTGATGATGATTTTATTTAGGGCTCAGTAATCAATGCAAAGTAGTAAGATCTCATCTTTCTTCTGCACCAACATGATTGGTCTCCCACAAGGCGATGATTTGGGATGGATGTGCCCCTTGTGGATTAGTTCTTGGATATTTCACTTGATATCCTCATTCTCTAATAGAGATCAATGATAGATTGGCCCATTAGGTAGCAGTGTGTCAGGGGTCAGATCGATGGGATGCTTGACCTGACAGTGTAGAGGTACCTTGGTAGGTGAGGATAAGATATCTTTGTTCTCTTCCACAACCTTATCCACTTGCTTCTGCTGTGTGGAGAGGTCAGCCACAGAGGCCCTAGATGTGGCTGCAATTTTTTGCACACTCTGACAACGAATCACGAAGAAGACAAACTTTATGGTCTTAGAGATGAACTTCCTGTATTGCTTAGTAGAGATAAAGGAAATAACACTAGGTGATATTGACTCGGGTATCCTATACAATTTCCTGTCCAAATTAATAATAACACTGTGATTCCTAGACTCATATACAACATAACGTTTCCATAAATAAGGTTGGCCCAAAAGAACATCACAAAATTCAAGAGGAGCAACATCACACAATACCTCATCTTTGAAGGGATTGATGTCGTACGACAGGCGACATTGTTGGCTGATGCAGAGGTCACTTCCTTAGCGGAGCCATCCAATGGTGTGGGGATGCAGGATCACCAGTATTAATAGGGCTAGATACTTGACAATCTATGTTGGTATGAGGTTCTTCTGGATACCACTATCAATGATGAAGTGTAGTGGGGTACCTTTCACTCACATATGTGAATGAAAGAGGCGCTCACCTTCCTCTAGCTCGTCTAGTTCACCAAGCTGGATCTTGGCAATAAAAATGGTGGCACTGGGTTCTATGTCAATGATCCATCTCCCCCTTTATGGTTTTGACTTAGATTCGGAACCCACATCTGATTCAAACAACAAATTTTTTTAGCGAAAATCAACAGTGTTATGCCAGGGGCTCTTATGGAAGTCACACCACTTCCCGATATCTTTATTTGTCTTTATGGTGTCCTTCTTTGCATGTGGATTAGACTGGTTTTCATGAGGATATCTGTCTTTTATATTCCCTTTTTTCTATAGGTTGGGGCTGCCATTTCCTTTCATTTGTTGTGAGGGGTTCTCGAGCCTAAATTTCCACGTCTTTTGTTTAAGATTTTGCTCAATTTTGATGACATATCGATAGTCTTCTCTTAAGGACGAGATTTCCAAAAACTCCATTTCGACCTGGATGTATCTATGCAGACCACTGCAATACTTGAGCACCAGATGTCACTCAGAATTGTTGATACACAATTTGGTGCATAGGGTATGGAAAATATTTGTGAACTTTGACACTACTTGATCTCTTTCCTGCCGCAGTGTGGTCCATTTTATATACAGGTCATCATAACTTTCAACAGTGTAGTATTTTTCTTTAATAGCATCCCTGAAGGACTCCCAAGTGACCGCGACTATAAATAATGAGGATTCCTCTGTTTCCTTTTGCTCACAGAAAGTGTCCCACCAATCTTTGACATGGAGAATGATTTTGAGGAGCGAAAATGTAATATCTTATCTATTCAAAAAGTTATGGACAGAAAAATACCCTTGTAGCAAATTCAACCATTTGTCTACAACATCTGTGTCTATCTAACCTTCAAATATAGGAATATCAAAGTTGATTTGTACCTTGAAAGGGGCGGCGCTTTTTCTTGAGGAAGATACGTTGCATGTTGTTAACCGCCAAAGGATTTGTGAAAAGTTATCCAACATCTTGTTCCTCTATTGCGTGAGGGCTTCCTTAATCAACATTTTGAAAGGATCTCATGTCCGGTCATGTGCGAGAGATTTTTTCCTCAAGAGAAACAAGCTCAAGACCCAAATCTTTGTACCCTGACCTTGATCCAGGTGGATATTGATGGCCACCCACCTTTTCCGACTGGCTCAAAACAGTTTCTGGCAATTTTGGCAATTTACTATTTTTAGCAGGTTTTAACTTCCGGGGCCATTTTGAGGGCCTAAATGAAGGTTTTTTTTTAGATAGAGGTTCTCAATGATAGACTAAGGAATAATTGAGCCCCCAAAATTAATCTCCTCGATGATACCTTTCCAACGAGCTATCACACGCCTAAAACGGAGATCGTATGCAAAAGTTACGACCCCGGGAAGTTGATGTACTAGCTTACCCAAACGGGGCCCACATGACTTTTGGCGCTTCATCTCCTAGGGTTAGGTTTTTGGATGTCTATGACTTTTGGCATTCTCTTCTATTGTAAAAAGGCCTCTATAGCCTCATTGTAATCATCTTCTCATGTATGTGAGTAGCAGACACATCTCTTCTCAGGGATAAGCTACCAGCGCCATAGCTAGTTTATTTCCATTATGTCTGTAAGCATATTTCAGTCATTTGTTATTAATGAAATGAAGTCTTATTTCTGCTGCATTTATGCATATTTCTGTATTTCATTGTGTTCCTACATAAATCCGGATCAGTGGTATCAGAGCGGTCTGCTCATTCTCGATCCTTCTTTGCATGTCCCCAACGAGATCGGGGTATAAGGAGTTGGGGCTCGATCTGGTTAAACCTTTGCAAGATCAGC
>ML789750.1:550228-562656 GCA_009831015.1 Picea engelmannii
CAAAACCCGTTGTAACTTCCTCTTCTTTCTCTCACAGTCTCCTCTCTCATAATACAATCTTCACCATCATCCATAGCCGCAATACATTTCCCTCATAAAAGAGGGTTGCCTTCTAGGGAAAAAAACCCTAACATAATCTCTACCATTAGATCTGCGACCTTATAATGAACGGTCCAGATTTACAATGAAATTACAATATACTTTTACAAGGCAATTTTTGCTTCGGGGGCTTCGCCCCCAAACCCCCGCTTGCCCCCAGACCCCCTAGCCGAGGGGATAGGCCCCCTGGACCTCGCAGAGGGGGTACCCCCTCTCTGCACTCCCCCTCATGGAAGAGTGTACATACTTCTTGGGTGTAAATACTTCATGGGGTAGAAACACGATTGAAAGCAAGGACCTCTGCATCAGGAAGATAATCAGGCTCCACAACCAACACTAAGGGCACAGTCTAGCCTCTTCATTTGGTTCCCTGAGATATTGGGTCGAGTACTACTATTGGAACCCGCACGTATAATGGAGAGCTATAACACAGAGAAAAACCTTTTCTATAGAACCCTTGAATACCCTAACCCTTGGGATGGAAACAAAAATAGAACAACCAAGATCCATTGCCGTGCAACTGTGTCTCCTACATTTAGGTTGCACAATTACTACACATTTCTTCCTGTTAAGCATTTGGGCATTTCATCACTACAATATTCTTCAGATCAGAGTATAACTCCATAGAAGTAAAAAAAAAATAAGTCTGGATCCTGTTGGCACCATTATTTGAGACCTGTTCTGTTGGATTCCTCTCATTGCCCTTATCTCAGTCATACCTATCATTTTTCAACAAATATTTTTTTCTCATGGATCGACCCCCTTCCAACACCCTTATTTGGGATTTACCCCATTGGATTCCACTCATCACCCTAATCGATGTGATACAATTCACCCATAACCCATTTTTTGTGTGGTCCCACACGCCCCTTTTCGTGTTCCCTCTTCATCATGGCCCACACCCGTAGCCATGAATCCATTGGACTCTTTAATAATGATAATGGTAGACTCTTCAATGATGATAATGGTGATGGTGGTTAACATCGACTGATAGCAACTGGTGATGATGAGGGTGGTTAATGACCACTGATACCAACTGGTGATGATGAGGGTGGTTAACGTCCACCTGACTTACATCCCTTGAATCCATTGGACCCTTCAATGATGATGATGGTGATGGTAGTTAACGTCCACCGATACCAATTGGTGATGGGGATGGTGGTTAATGTTCACTGATACCAACTGATGATGATGGTGGTGGTTAACATCCACTGATATCAAATTTAGTCTGTATGACAATGGTTTCAATTCACAAGAAGACCAATGCCAGGATATGAGCAGTGTTCTTGAGCATGTATACGGTAGGCTTGTCAGTGCTTTTGGCAAGGAGGTGAGGTGTGTTATTGAGCATGTATATGGTAAGGTTGTTGGTGATTTTTGGTTATGTATAGGGAGATGGCACACTCAGTCAGGACCATAATGTAGATTATGATAATCATAGGTCACAACGACAAAGTTAATGGTTGACTTTGTAGGTGGGTCCACGGATGACGCAAATTTACATTAGGTTAAATGCAAGTGCCTTGAGCATGAAAGGAAATTCAATATTCTCTTGAAGCTTTGAAGGTACCGTGGTCATGTGTACTGGGAAAGGTCAAGAGCAGATGAAATTGTTTTTCATCATCAACCCATTTAAGTTTAACCTGTTGTAGATTTAGATAATTGAAAGTAGGCCTAGAATTTCAAATTTACCCAACCTCTCAAAATAAAATTTATGATGGTTAATTTATTTTCATGCCTGTCACTTCACGTTTTACCCAAAATCATAAATGTCAAAATATTTTGTACATTATGTGTAAATTTCACTGTCATAAATTTTATGTTGAGCATATCTAATCTCCAAGCTCCAACCATGACTAGTAGAAGACTTGGAAATCATACTCACAAAGAAAAGTTGAAGGCTGAAGCGAAGAAGACCCATGCTGGAGCATTGGAAGTTGGGTGTCCGTTCACTCCCTCAATTGTTAGGGACCTAACCCCTCACATAGGTAAAATAATATATTTCCATGTAATAAAGGTCAATATTAATAAATCCTAACAATAAGGAAGAATAAGTCAAATGTAAGAAGACCTAATAGAAGATTCCGCTTCTAGAAGGATCTTCCTCTATATTGTTCTTTCGATAGACATATTTAGTATAAATATGAGTAGAGGGTATGAAAAGTTTTGTTTTGGATATTATTGTAATAGAGCTCTGCTTTGCTGGAGGTTTCCCCCTTGAAGAGGCAAGTGAACATTGATCTTAGTAATCAAAGTGCTCTTTCTAGTGTTATTCTAGTATTATTCTGGTATTATTATGGTGTTGTTCTGGTTATATCATTGTTTATCTTCCATTTCTAGATAATTATTTATGTTCTCCATACTATTTTATATCTGGAATATTATAAGTGGTATCAGAGCACCTTCCTTGGTAGAAATTGTGGGTTAAAATTTTTTCAGGGTAGAGATGTATTCCAACGTCTTAAAGCTACAAATATCTGTCGTTATGTGCATAAACCCTCGGTCGGGGATTCACACATGAAGGAAATACAAGTGGTACTTAAGAGAACATCTGTTGGACACCCTTGTAACCCATGTTGGTACCTCTTCGAGTGGTAGCGCATCAGACAACACCTGTATATGAATCGTTCTAGATCTCCTGAAGCCCTCCATAGATAAACTGATCGACTGCCTGACTTCTATAGTGCCACCGATAACAACACTAGGGAATATACTCTCTAGTACCTGGGTAGTCGGGCAGTATGTCTAAGGGCACGGTCTAGCCTCCTTGTTTGGTGCCTTGAGATATTGGGCCGAGTATTATTGTTGGACCCTGCACATATATTAGAGAGCTATAACACAAAGAAAACCCTTATCTGTAAAACCCTTGAATACCCTAACCCATGGGACTTAAACAAAAATAGAACATACAATATCTATTGCCGCACAACCATGTCTCCTGCATTCAGGTTGCAAAATTACTACACATTTATTCGTGTTAAGAATTTGGGAATTTTGTCATTATAGTATTCTTCAGATCAAAGTATAACTCTGTAGGAGTAAAAAAAAAAGTTTGGATCCTATTGGCACCATTATTTGAGACCTATCCTGTTGGATTCCTTTCTTCTCCCTTATCACAATCATACTTATCATTTTTCAGAAAATATTTTTTTCTCATGGACCCGACCCCCTTCCAACACCCTTATTTGGGATTTACCCCATTGGATTCCACTCGTCACCTTGATCGTTGTGATACACTTCACCCATAACCCATTTTTTGTGTGGTCCCACCTGCCCATTTTTGTGTTCCCTCTTCATCATGACCCACACCCATATCCAAGACTTGGAAGCTCTGTTCAATTCCTTGCACTCTAATTTCATAGAAACCCAACAAGAAGTGAGAACTCAGTTCCAATGTTTCCACCATCAATAAAAACATGCAAGGACGCTACTAAAATATACAACTCCAGCAAATGCCACTTGGGAACCCACTACCATTCTGAAACAATTTCCTCATCTCAAGCCTTGAGGACAAGGCTATTTTTAAGGGGGGGGACATGTTAGGGACCTAACCCCTCACGTAGGCAGAATAATATATTTCCATGTAATAGAGTTCAATATTAATACGACCTAGCAATAAGGAAGAATAAGACAAATGTAAGAAGACCTAATAGAAGCTTCCACTTCTAGAAGGATATTCTTCTAGATTGTTCTTCGGATAGACATATTTAGTATAAATAGGAGTAGAGGGTATGCAAAGTTTTTTCTTGGATATTATTGTAATAGAGCTTTGCTTTGCTGGAGGTTGCCCCATCGAAGAGGAAATTGAACATTTCTCTCAGTAATCAAAGTTCTCTTTCGGATGTTATTTTGGTGTTATTCTGGTATTATTTTGGTGTTGTTCTAGTTATATCATTGTTTATCTGCCATTTATAGCTAATTATTTATGTGCTGCATATTATTTTATATCTGGAATATTACATCAACTAACATTGTCTAGGTGTCATCAACCGTAATGCCAAAAATATGCCCCTACCTAGTTCCTTGAAGGTTGAATCCATGAATTATAGTTATTAACCTAGGAAAGCCTCTAATGTGTAAGTACCTACAACAAATTTTGATGGGAAATCTACATCGTTAAACATCAATTTGACATTTTCGATATTTTGATATCTGTCAATAATTTATTGACATGTGTATTTCTTATCCACATGTCAAATATAGGTTTAAATAAAAAATATGTCCTATGGGACGTCAAATTCTAGGCCTGATTGAAAGACCAACATCCTTATATCGTGTTATAGCAAGATTTACCTCACCCCATGCAATTTTCTCAGAAGGCCTTTCCCATTTCCCTATGCAAACTTGAAGTCCCCTTTTTCACTTTCCAGTGCTAAAAATCATATTTTTCCACATATATGTGCCCTAACGATTATACAAAATTTGTATACGTAGGTTGCACCACTACAACCCACGTACATTGAGTTTGGTGATTAAAAAAATAAAAATTATGTCGGTTTCCATGTCACGTCACAAGATCCATGATCCTTGACCTTCCATATACTGGAAACATTCTAACTCAGCCCTTCAGTTCCATTTGAAGGCTATAAATGGGCCATATCCAAACTGTGGAAAGGAAGAAGAATTCATTTTTTGAGAGTAAATTTACTTTGGAGAAATTATTCACTCCATATTGAGTCTACATTCCTTTGTCCTTTAAATTATGAATACATTGTTCAGCTCCCAAGCTCTTCCCTCTTTGATGGAGAACCTCGTTGTCTCTCTAATATAAGCTTTCCTTTAGTGGAGGATATAAGTGGTGGAGGCCCAACTCGAAGGGACTTAGTTTCTTGGTTCCGAGACATGCCGACACAAAAGTTTGTCACTCATACACTTATGTTGATCATATTTTAATAGAAATACTCTTTTCTCGTCCAATTGATGTCTTGCAAATATTGGAATTATTATTCCATGGGCATATTTGTTATGAATGCTAATGGATTATGTTATTGTGTGTACTAAATTTATATATTATCACCATATGCTTACGTATGTTGGTTGTTGAGGACAAGTTGAAGGTATAAATCTTTGAGTTGAGTGCTCAATGATGGTCTTCATCGAACGGATGGACGAGGTAGGATATTATCTTGTCTTGTTAGCATTTACATTTATATAGTATACTTAGGATTATAGTTGATTTCTACAGTCATTTTGTCTATTGTGGTTTACCCTGTGCCATAGAGTGATTTTCCTCGTAATAGAATTGGCGACCATAATGGGGATTGGATCTTCTTTTTGGGGTTCGGAGTTTTTTTGTCCTTTGATTTCTCTAGGTTAGTTTGAGTTTCCTTGTCGTCTTATTTCTTGACAGTCTATTTTCATTTTGAATATGAGTTTCTTGGCCTTATCCTTAACTTGTAAAGTGTTTTAATACATATACGCGGTTTTTCCCTTGACATACATGTACATATGCGAGTTGTCATTCTATAGGGTGTCTACATACACGGTTTTTTCTTAAACAATCGCGTACATCAATACTTTTTTCTTGATTGCTGAGTTTGGTCTTTGTTGGGTGAGTTTTGATAGTTGTTGAGTCTTTTTGGGGATCTGTCATAACTTTTGAGTGCCTACAGATTGATAGGAAACCTTTCTTTGGTTGAATTTTCGGGTGGTTTTTCTTTCTCATCACATTTTTCATTGGTTGTCCTTGCATCTTGGACTGAGTGTTTTCTTCTTGGTATCCTACTTGGTTTGTCTCTTTTTGCTTACAGTAGGGTCTATATATCAAGTTGTTGTTTAGTCCTTGCATTTTCATTTCTTTATATTGAAAATACAAAAAAAATTACATTTTTCATTTTGTCATTTTCTTTTTTGGGTTGTTTATTATTGATCTTGATACATGTGTAGAAAGATTGCATCTTATTAAAAATTACGTAGTTGAATTGAAATCTGCATTTGTGAAAATCTTATCATTTTTTGAGAATTGAAGTTTAGGACTTAGCTTTATGTTCATATTCATTTATTTTATTTGCTGAGTCATAACATCATTAGTTTCACGACCACATATTTTAAGTAAACAAAGCCATTAGAAATGATTTTATTTTTTAGGGTACACAAACTAGCTTAAGATATAGAGCCTTGGAATAGGATTTTGTGAGTAGAATTCTCCAAGGATATCAAACTCAACATATGTTTCTGACTAAGGGAGTGGTGAAATCCATTGTATAATCGATGACGTCAGGAGGCTTTGCTCACATCGAAGTTAAGAACGAGGTCATGCAAATTTGTTTGCAGAGATATCCCTCTAATACCTTCTTAGCGTTAGAGATATTTTTGGAGATCTTTTTGTATCTAGGGTTCTTGCTAGTACCTTTAGCTCTATGAGAGGTGGTGCTTTCAATATTTTAGTATTTGTTTCCCTGCCCATATGGTAGACCTGAATTATGACTGTTCACATGTGCATTGGTTATATTGTGGTGACTTTAGATGCTTGACCAAGGTATCCACATAGGTTACTTGCAGGGGTTACTCTGCAAGTACCCTGAGTCAGATAAGGGTCGAACAACACACAACCTTTATGCAGGATTACCTCTCCGGGGGGATCTAACCGACTGCGTTGTTAAGACCATGAGGGACCTTATAACTGATTCTAATAACTTCAATCTTTTGAAGGGAGTCTTAGGCCCCTCTTGGGTGTGGAATACCTACTCTAGTGAGGGAGGCCTCTTTTAGCCACTATATCCTATTTGTTTGCATATTTTCCTTTTTGTTTATTTTGGTGTCCTCTTTGATTGTTAGTTGTCCTTAGGATTTGTTTTTATATCTCAAGTCTTGAGTCATTATGGATCCATACCAACTTCCTCCCAGTTCTCTCTATTTGTTGAAGTTACCACTTCATCTTGAGTCTTTGCCTTCTAAAAGGTGCAAAGTTATCAAACGTGGTACACACACCTCCGTTTACCAGACTTGTGATCAAACCAGTATGAGTATCGAGTCGAGTAAGAAATAAATTGGGATTCCTTCATTTCCCATACCTATCTTAGTTAATGGAACTCCTTTTACACCTTCAACCACTATGGTTTTAGTGTTGGAGGTTCTCGTCATCACTCCTGTCCAACCTGGGGTTGCTACTCAACCTATAGTGATGAACCATTTTGGGTCTATTTTTGGTACACCTGGGTACAATACTCAATCTATTCCTTCAATCTCTAACCCTTTCTCTTTTGGTATGCCGAATATGACATTGCAACTTTCATATTCCATTCCAATGAATAACGCAAATCCTAGTATTGGACTTGGGGGCATGGCTCCTCCACATATCCCACTCTCATTTGGTGGAGCTCATGTTCCCCAAATGACTCCTACGATTGGAAGCCAACCTCCTTTTCACCCTGGGTCTAATCCTAGTCTTAATTCTCCTGGATGGAGTAATCAATCGGCCAGACAACTTGTTTCCTATGTTCCATCCTTTACACCTACCTCCTCCACACCGATTCTGACCAACATGTTTAGCATGAGGAATCCACCTCTATCCTCCAAATTTCCACCCAGAGGAGGTCAATTTCATACTTTGGGCAATCCCCAACCTGGAGCTACTCTAGCTGGGGGAAATATTTACAACCCTCATTATAAAATTCCTATTGGAATGGTGCCCAACCAACCCCTTATGAATCAGTTTGGAGGGGGTTTTACAATCTCAGACAAAGCCATGGTGTATACCAAAACCTTGGATGGGTTATGATTCCCCAACATCAATATTTCATGGGAGATTGGGGTCAGACACCACAACCCCAACTCCATTTTATGTCCACGCTTAATTTTCCATAATTTTCAAGATTAATGAATGACCTAGTGTGTCATGATCCGTCATGGCCCCCCGTCCCCACCAAGATTCCTTCAGATATTTTGAAATTTGAGGGAAAGACGAGTGAGGATCCTGGTGATCATGTCACTAATTTTCATCTTTGGTGCTCTTCCAATTCCCTCAATGAATATTCTATCATCTTAAGATAGTTTCAATGCACCCTCATGGGGGTTGCAGTGAAATGGTACATAGAGCTACCAGGGGGGACATGCGGGAATTTTAATCAAATGGTTTTAGTCTTTCTCAACCACTTCTAGTTGTTGGTTCATTATGATGCCAACATAGAACTTTTGTGAGCCCTATGCCAGGACAAAGCCACCCATATATCGAATCACATCCAACAGTGGCATAGATGGAAGAGGTTGATCAAAGCCTACATTCCTCCAGAGTTCCTATTAGAATGATTTCTTAAGTATTTATTTCCTTATATTTTGAAGGATGTTTCTACATCTGGGGTAACATATGAAGAGGAAGCTATTTTCAAATCCCAACAATTATATCTCATATATTCTCACTCTGGGATGTTGTATGAAATTCTTGTTGACGCATCGAGGTCAAACTATGACCCTAAACAAAATCTCGGGCCTCATGCCGATGACATTATAGGCTACAAAAATGTTAAATCTATAGATTTGGTGACAAGCCAGTTGAAAGAGTTATCTCTAAGCCAGTCTGTAGGAGGAAAAGCTTTGTCTATGTACTCCACTCCCACTCAGTCTGTGGATTTGCATTCTGTGTAGTCGTCAACCAACCCAAATGGTAACTAGAAACCAAGAGGGAGTAAAAGGAAAGTACATGGTAACAATCGTAAGGGTGGGAGGAATAATAATAATAATAAACGCAAGGAAAATGTTAACAATGATAGATCGAACAATAATGTTGGTGATGGAAAGAAACAGAAATGAAAGGTGAAGTTTCCTTGCAAGATTTGTATTGATGATCACCTTACCCACTTGTGCCCCAAACTCGAGGAAGCTGTAAGGCTCTTATATCAACCACCCCTTGTGCTGACTAATCCTTTTCCACATAATCAAAACATGGCCTCTAGCTTCTCTAATTCCAGAAATGTTGTGAGTGGGAATCAAACCCCCCCACCACATGAAGGTGATCATCTATGTGCAAATATGGTCAAGTCTCAAATTAATGTAGCCACTCGGTCTCACGATTAGAGTTCTTCATAGGTTGTTCCAGGTCTAGAGTATCCCCCTCCTTCATAAATTCCTTTTCAGATCAAAAATCAAGAGTGTTCGCCTCGTATTCTGAAAGGAGTACTAAAATGCTCTACCCACAACCCTAATTCCAGAGATGCCCAGAACTACTCTATTGTCGAAGAACTGGTTCAAACCCCTTGTGCGATATCGGATTTGGAGGTACTCCAAACATGTCCTTCATAGAGGAATGCCTTGTTATCTATGTTAGTAGCTTTAGATCTGTGTGGCTCTAAGGTTATCAAGTTTGACATCACAGATGTGAAACCTCGCTTTCCTTACCACGTGGCCTTTCAGATCCATGTGGATTACTCAAAGTATACCATCAAATGTATTGTTATTGATGAAGGAAATGCAATGTGTGTGATGTCCCTAACATGTTGGAAAGCCATTGGCTCTCCAACTCTCTCTCAATGTCCGACTATGTTGACCTCTTTTGATGGTCGTTCTTTCCACCCCCGCAGTATGCTTCCTACATTTCTAGTCTATTTGGGTGGAAATAAATTTGAGGTGGATGTCAAGGTGGTTGATGCGCCCCTTGACTATAACTTATTACTAGGGTGTAACTGGACTTATGATATGACAGCAGTCATATCATCCATTTTATGTACTTTATGTTATCCTCACAAAGGGAAAATTGTGACGTTTGATTAGTTGTCCTTTGTGCATGATAGTCCTAATGCATTAGTTGGACCGTCAATCCCCATGATCAACAATTCTCAGTCAGTAACTGAGGATATTAGTGTTAGAATGTATTCCTCCCTCATGGGTACCTTTGATTTCGTGGCATCAATTCATCACATTTATGCCATGTCCAATAGTTTTGCTTCATCAATGAGGTACGTTCCTTTCTGCACTTCGTATTTTAACGATCCTTGGACCCTACCTTCCCCTACCATGTCTTGTGAAGGTCAGTCACATATTGGAATGGAAATTCCACTATCGGTAGCAGAGATAGCATATCAGCCTATTCTTGACTCTTTTGTTGACCCGGATCCTGTCTCCTCCTAGATGAACGAGGAGGATATTGTTCTCCAGCCCGTTTGGGCCACTTCATCATCTTTATCACATGATTTCCTCGATGATACTTTACCTTTATATGAAGAGATATTAGAGGACATGAATGGTATTTATAGGCCATGGGATGGTATGCATCATCGCTCTTACTTCCTCCTAGAGCTTGCTAGGATCGAAAATACTATTTTAGATTTACGTTGAGTGAGATAGTCGGTCATGCCATAGATCAACTAGACACACATGGAATTTATGCTAAAGGAAACATCACGAGTATTTATCCTATCGTCATGATCAACATCTCTCGTATTCCTGGTAAAATTTAAAATGTATATAGCGGTGCAGATTGTTCGCCTGAAGAAATTCAAGTCTTCACCGATCTCTTCAAAGAATTCCATGATGTATTCGCTTGGTCGCATGAAGTGATGCTAGGCATCGACCCTCACATTGTCAAACATGAGATCAAAACCTACCGAGATTCTAAACCTGTTTGGAAATGAATTAGGGCTATTAATCCTAGGAAGGCCCCTGCTAATAAGGCAGAGGTGGAGAAACTGCTCAATGTTGGTTTTATCTACCCAACTCCCCTGACTGAATGGGTATCCAATATCGCTCCCATGAATAAGAAACAAGGAACCATCTATGTGTGTATGTATTTTCAAGACCTGAATAAGGCATGTCCTAAAGATAACTTCCTGACACCTGTCATTGATCATATTGTCGATGAGTGTGTGGGAAGCGTGGTTTTTTCTTTTATGGACAATTTTTTTAGGATACAATCAAATTCAGATAAAACCCAGGGATCAACATAAGAAGGAATTTGTTTTTCCTTGGGGTAATTTCACATCCTGGAAAATGACTTTCGGCCTTAAAAATGTCAGATCAACCTTCCAATGAGCCATGACCTTCACCTTTCACGATCTCAAGAATATAGTTGAAGCTCACCTCGATGATCTCGCTGCTCACTCTTGCAAGAGAGTGGATAACTCTACCCACATTCAACTAGTTTTTGAGAGATGTCATTATTATCGCATCCATTTGAACCTTCACAAGTGCATATTCTGCATTAGATCAGGTTATCTTTTAGGATTCTTAGTTTATGAGACTGGGATCATGGTAGATCCTCTGAAGGTTGAGGCAATACTTCTATTCTCTCCCTTGTGTAACATTCGTCAGCTTCAAGGTTTACATGGGAAAGCTAACTTCTTACGTCAGTTTATAGTAAACTATGCCAATATTACTAAGGGTTTCATGCGTCTCCTTAATAAGGACACTTAATTTATATGGGATGAGTGAGCCCAAGAATCCTTCAATGTTCTTAATAAATCCTTGGTATTGATGCCTCTGCTAAAGCCTCTAAACTATAACAGAGATTACTTTCTTTATATCTCCACGGCCAAGGGGACGGTTGGTATGGTTTTAGTTCAGGAAGATGATGAGCTCCATGAGAACGTTTTATAATACCTTAGTAGAAACTTAGTCAACCCTAAAATTAAATATTCTCATGTTGAGAAGATAGCCTTGGATTCTGTACATGCAGTTGAAAGATTACGAAAATATATATTGCTTTGCAAAAATATCGTAGTTATTGATGTCAATCCATTTCAATACATCCTTACTAGGCATATCATAGGGGGGAAATAGAATAAATGGATTTCCATTTTTCAAGAGTTTGACCTTGATTTTTCTTCAGAGAAATCCAAGAAATCGCTAGTTTTTTTCAAGTTAATATCAGACTTCCCTCGACTAGATGAGGATGTCATTCATGTCAATTCATTCATGGATGAACACATTTTCCTTATCTCGTCATCAAACCCCTGGTATGAATACATTTTGATCTATATTCAAACCTTGAATTTCTCTCAGCATCTGTCGAGAGATGATCGACGACGCATACAACATCGAGCTAAAAGATACCTAGTCATTGATGACACTTTGTATCGTCGAGGTGTAGACAATATCTTGCATCATTTCTTGACTCATGAGGAGGATGAGTCCATTCTTAATGACTGTCACAGCGGGGGTTGTTGTGGTCATCTATATGGGCTTGCGATATCCCAAAGAATATTGCGAGTTGGTTATTTTTGGCCGTCTATTTTTAAATATTGCATCGAAGTGGTAAAGAAGTGTCAACCTTGCCAGCTGTTCACTCAGACGATGCACTTGCATCCAACCCCTCTTTACCAATGCTGTAAATGTCGTGTCGGGGTAAGTGTCGGCGAGGGTGGGGTAGAGATCATGTCGGCGACATCGGCGGAAAATGT